>VZTJ01002602.1:153793-186293 GCA_013397795.1 Orthonyx spaldingii | reverse complement strand
AGATGCAGTTTCCTAGCAGGGGGGAAATGAATGTTGGAATAGTTTATCTGGAGAGCAGTTGGACTTAGCACTGCCTGAAACCTTTAGAATGAGACCAGTTTTCTTTTCACGAGATGTACTTCAGTCTGGCTTGTGGGTGTTGCTGCGCGTGTGCGTGCAGGGGGTGGGACCCTATGGTACAATGTTCATTCCCATGCAGGGGCTGTGGATTTGGGATCCCCTGTTGGCTGTCTGCCCTCGGGCACTTGAGCAGAGAAGTGCTGTGGGCTGCCAGGAGTAGGTGTGTCCATGGGGGGCTCAGCACTAGGACAGCAGCTCTAAGCACATGTTGTGTGCCCTGTCTTGGCTCAGGCTGTGTCTGCAGTGTCAGAAAGGTTTTTCTCCTGGTACACAACCAGTAAAGGCTTTTCTGAGGAATTTTTTCATGTCTCTCTGATTCTTCCAAGCCCAATAGCAGTGGATGCAGTCACCAAGTGCACTGATGGGACACAAATCCACTGAGGTGATGTGCTCTTATCCCTGTGCAATGCCCAGGGCTGGATTTGGGGTTGACGGAGAATCTGCCTGGCTTCAACTTAGCAGTGACCTCACAGTTTTGCCACCTTTGGGACTGTGGAGGAGACTGCTACTGGATCCATGGGACATCTCTCATATGACACATATTTTGGGGATTGGAGAGGAAGCACTTCAAAGTTTGCAGTTCTTTGCCAGTCACAAATTAATCTTCAGAGGACATGAACTTTGGAGACATGAGCTGTTTGCTGTCTTGCCCTGGGAGCCTCTGGGCAAAACCAGTTGGCCAGTGGTTAGAGTTCAGAGCAAGTGGTCTGTGGTTCCTCTGTGACCTGAGCTCTGCAAAGGTAAGTGAGTGTGCTGGCTGATGTCCACCGCACACACAGTTCTTACCTGGGGCAAGGAAAGACCAGGGATGTAGAGGGGAGAAGAAGAGAAAAATAAAGCCTCACCTTGCCCTGTATGTGGATGAAATACATGGGTGCAGTGGTCTGGTGAAGATTCAGAATAACTCCAGAGTGGATATAGACAGCTTCAAGCTAAATACAGTAGGAATGAGGAAGGGACTTGTGTTTGTGAAACCAGTGGGGACTCTGAGCTCAGTCATGATTGTGCCCCAGTATTTAAACCATTCAAGAAGGCAACTTTACTGTAGTTAAACTTGGGTTTATTTGAGGTTGGATGAGTTCCCGTTGTCCAGAGGATGCCATGGAGATGCTCCAAGGGCTGGAGCCCCCCTTTTATGGAGGTAAGCTGAGAGAGCTGGAGGTGTTAACCTGGAGAAGAGAAGGCTCCAGGAAAGACCTTAGAGCCGTTCCAGTGCCTAAAGCTGGAGAAGGACTTTGGACAAGGGCCTGGAATGACAGGACAAGGGGGAATGATGTTATACTGAAGGAGGGGAGGTTTAGATTGGATATTGTTCTCCCCTGTGGGGGTGGGGAGGCCCTGGCACAGGTTGCCCAGAGAAACTGTGGCTGCCCCTGGATCCCTGGCAGTGTCGAAGGCCAGGCTGGATGGGGCTTGGAGAAACCTGGGACAGTGGAAGGTGTCCCTGCCCATGGCAGGGGATGGAACTGCAGTGATTGGGCTGGAGAGGGGAGGCAAGGGATGAGCAGATCTCCTGCCAGAGCTCACAGGTGCTAAAGGCAGGTATTCACTAGAGGTGTGGCACTGCTGAGTCGAGTGTCTCCTTCAGATCCCTGCTGCTCCTCTTCCTTCTGGAATGTCACTTCTCTTGCCCTCTTCCTCATGGCCCCCCAGGTGCACCCCTGCCATGGTTCATCAGGCTCACCTACCCTTGTGCTGTGCTGCATCATGTTTCTGGCTGGAGGAATGAGGGCAGCTCGTATCAAAGTGCAAATGGGATGAAAAGGGACTTAAGTGAGGGAGGACAGGTGGTGGCACAACAGAGTGTCAGTCAGCACGAGAGCCTAGCCTCAGTCCAGCTGAGCCCTGGGTTCTTGTTTCACAGAGGTTTGTAGGGACCTGCTCCAAAGCGCTAGCAAAGGGGAGATGGACAGGGAGGTGGTGGGACTGTGGTCCGTGACACCTGTGCAGGTTCATGCGTGGCAGGGAGCACATGGCTGGCACTGCATCACAGCTCAGTGATGGCACAGCACATCGAGGCGAGCAGAACATTGGGAAGCCTGCCTTGGAGTGGGAAGTGAAGAGAAGTGAAGGAAGAGTCTACAGCAATGCTGAGACGGTTGTGGTTGCAGGCAGCTATTGGAGGTGTTTCCAGCAGCAGACGGAAATGGGACTGAAGGAAACAAACGTGGGGGAGCCAGAGCATAGTGTGAAGGGAGCAGGCTGAAGGGGAAAGTTCTGCTCTACCCTGGGGGCTCATGGGGGAGTCTCCAGCTTGCTGAGGACCATAAGTCTCCCATGGCATATGCTGCTGAGTGGTGCAGGAGGGCAGAGAGCAGGCGTGAGCTCAAACTCTGGAGGGTTTTAGGTGGGGGCTACTGCTGGTCAGTTCCCTTCAGCCCAAGAAATAGTCTGCATGGCCTGACACGTGTCAGAGCCAATGCCAGTGTGAGTGCTCTTCCTTCTCCTTCTTCTGTAGCATCACTCCTGCATCTCCAGGAGAGCGTTGTCCAGAGTGTGTGGTGGTGGGAGGCACTGCTTGGGATGCAGGGCTTGGTTAATGCTCCTGTTTGCTCTGAGGTGACGAGGGTCCAGCTGTCCCTGGGCCGAGTTCTGTGTGCTGGCACTGACTCCTGGCTCCACAGCACAGGCCAGGAAGCCCTCCATGCACAGAGCGTGGCAGCGAGCCTGTCCCCAGGCCTCTGTGCCGGGTGGGGTGGTGGGAGGGAGCCTGTGCTGGCCTCAGCCGCTGCAGACGTCGGGATGGTGCTGAGTCTCCAGGCAGCTCGGGATCTTTGCTGGGTTCATGCTGATGTCTGACAGCTCTGTTGTGGCTTCTGGAGCGGATGGCTGGGAGCATTTGCACAAGGCAGGCGGGCAGAGAGCACGGTGCTGGTGCCGGGGGAGCACCGCGGTGGCAGGGCCCCCCCTGCCAGGCCCATGCCCCCTGATGCTCTGCCTCTGCAGAGTGAGGGATTGGCTCCCCCAGGCCGGGGTTGCTGAGCCTGCTGTGATCATGTCACGTCGGGCTCCGTCGATGTTAACATCTCATTATCTTTGTTACTGTAATTACATTATCCGCTGCTTTATGCAGAATTATTCTCCGAGGACTAATTGATGGATCCATGTTTAATTCATTAATCATTAGCATCAAATTCGACAATTACAGTGCACACTGATTGTGGAATTTCAAATGTAATGAGGGAAGAATTAACAAAGAAAAGGGAAAACCTGTTTCCCTGGCACACCGCTGCTCGCCGTGGGGGACAATGACATTGAGTGAAGAAGAGCAGTGAGAGCAGGGTGGTGCAGGTCATGGCAGACAGGAGGCTGGTGGATCGTCTCCTGCCTTTCTCTTGGTTGTGGCTGCACAACGGAGATGTTCAGGTCAGAGCAGGGTCATTAATCTCCTATGAAATAATGGAAATCTGGGGACTTGGGAGGGAAAGTTCAGCTCTCACTTCTGAAACGAAGTTGCCTTTGCTTCCCCTGCCCCCCCAACATCTCTGTCACCCTGCCCTGGCGTGTGTCCCGGAACTGCTCAAGTTACACCTGTGCTCCACGCTTTGCAGGGAGAGCTGGGTGGGTTTTGTTGTCCCTGGGATTTACCTATAGTCCCATGGCTGCTCTGTTCTGTGCAGCGTGTGGCTCCTGCTCTTTGATCCACGGCCGCCACGTGTGTGTTCTGCTCGGAGGCAGCATCCTGTGCCACTGTGCTCCTTATTGGGGTCCCTGTGAGCTGGGCAGCAGAATGAATGCCAGAGCAGGGCCTCCAGTGCCTCCCCCTGAGCCTGAGGGACTGCCTGGGACCAGAATGGGGGGAGTGCCCATGCACAGCTGGTTCGGTGCCAGCTGTGGGGACACGCCCTCCCTCCCTCCCTCCCTCCCTCCAGCTGTGATTTCTGCCTGCTCACTTGGCTTTCTGTAGAGTCCGACTGTGAAAGTCCAACGTTAGTCACTGCTGTTCAGCCAAGTGCCATGGCAGGGAGTGGAAGTGGATGATCTCTGAGGTCGCTTCCGACCCAAACCAGTCTAGGATTCTGTAGCTGGGGCATGGGGATGCCAAGCTGAAAGGAACAGGGTGAGGGTTGGTCTATTCCTCCGTGTGGGACTTCTGCCCTTCCCAATAATATGTTAAAGGGTTGTTTGTAGTCTGAAGATGAAGCTGAGATGAGATATTTACTAAAATTTATCTGTAATTAATATTTTGCATCATGAATCATGTATAAAATACTGCAAATTCATATGTATATTATAAATATTATACATTCACCATTACAGTCATACAGTAACCTCTTACAAATGTTTATCTGCATGTCTGAAGGTGGAGGATGAATCCAAATGTGAGGCTTGAGCTGTTGGTTGAAAGTTTTGCATTGAGTGGAAACTAGAAATTGTCAGGGCTCCATGGGAAGAGGAGGAGTGTGGTGGCAGCTGGGTGGGATGACACAAGGCAGGACATGACCAGCAATCCTTGCTTTTTCTCTCTCAAGAATTTGGCGCTTTTTTAGCCGTTTTCACCATTCCTGTCATTCAGAGCTCAGTCTGGGTCAGACACTTGGAACAGGAGGAACACGTTGTTAGAGGCTGGTTTGGACGAGGGTTGGTATAAGTCACTTGAGCAGTAGTTCTGGGGATTTTACAGCAGTGTGTGGGTTGGATCTAATGTCACCAAAGCAAATACTTAGCTCTGGGGCCCTGAGGCCCTTTCAGTTGCTGACACTTGTGAGCTGTGGCTGCCCTGTCCTGGAAATGTCCAAGGCCAGGTTGGATGGGGCTTAGAGCAACCTGGGCTAACGAAAGGTGTCGCTGCCCTATTGCTGGGCGAACCCTGTGCCCAGAGGAGATGTAGGACGCCCTCAGGTCTCTGCCCCATGCTGCTGTTTTGAGGAGCCTCTGCAGCTCCAGCACCCTGCACTGCCCTGTGCCTCCACACCGGCCACGAGCCCTGTCCTGTGGAAGTGCCCAGCAGGGTGTGAGAGGGTCTGGCCGTGCTGTGCCCGCCGTGCCACCAGCCCTGCCTCTGCTCTCCCCCCAGTGTGGGCTGTGCTCTCCTTGTCCAGATCAGTGACAGAGTGAGGCCGTGTCCTGGCAGCCGCCTCACTCCAGGAGACGCAGCTCCCACATGGCTGCTGCTCATGGAACAGGCAGCTCCAGAGCCATGCAGGCAAGGAGAGGTTCATGGAAGGGATCGGAGCACGAAGGGAGCTGCTGGTGCTTCCTCCCTCCACACCCCAGCTCTCCCTGCCCTCCCCAGTGGAAAAGCGGAGATTGATTTTCTCCGACCCAACAGTATAATCACTAACCCTAATTAGAGATAATTACTGGGAGTTGATATACTTATTCCTTACCAGATCACTAAGGAGCCGTGCAGTGCAGGGCTGAGCAGGGAAAAGGCCTTGGAGAAAGGGAGGAGGAGAGAAGCAGAGAGGGAGAAGCACAAGGCAGCAGAGTGCCATGGTGATCAGAGCCCTGCCCATGGCTGGCCAAGGTGTCCAGGGCAGCCAGGTGGGCACAGGGCAGCCAGGGAGGCACAGGGCACCCAGGTGGGCATGGGGCAGATAAGCCAGGCCTGGGGACTGTGGCTGTAGCTCTCAGCATCCTTCATTCTGGAACATCTGGCTCAGGGTGCCTTGCATGGGGCACCTGGAAGAGCTACAAGGGTGTAATTAGTGGCCACCTGTGAAAATCTCAGTGTAAATAACTTGCCTGGTGCTGCCAGGGAGGGCTGGGCCAGTGTTCTCCAAGGTGGACTGAGAACCTTCTCCAGCAAACCAAGCTTTCTCATCCATACAGCCCAGGCTTGTGCTGCAGGAGGGAGAGGGGAAAGGGAGCAACTGGTTCCAGGCCGCAAAGTCCTACTCTTTGCTGTCACACAGCCCCAGCTCATCCCAGAGCGCAGGCAGCGGCTCCGGTGGTAAGTCCATCTGGACATGCCTCTGCCATCAGCACACAGGGCCTTTGCCTGGGGCCTGCACTCTGCTGCTGGACAGGGAGGTGTCCCAGAGGAACATGGAAAAGCTCATCACTAGCAGGCAAGGGACAGAGCTGTCCTGTTCTCCAAACAGAGCAGGGCTTGCTCCATCCCCTTGAATCTGTGCACCCCAGGAGGTTGTGCTGCTGCACACCAAGCAGCTTCTGTGGACAAAACAGGCAGGAGTGGATAAAGCCTTGTATGAGTGAATGACTTTAGAAACCAGAGTTATGTGGAAAAATACAGTTCCAGGGTCCCCAGATGGCCCTTTCCCAGTTGCCCTTGGGAGCTGGGGGCAGGGTCTGTTCTCTATCGGTCACTGCAGTGCTGGTCCAGGTCCACACTCCTCAGCAAGCCCAGAAAGTTCTGGCTCTGCTTCCTTCCCTCCTGCAGTTCTGTCTCAGACCCAGGTTCCTGCTCCACCTGTGCATACAGATGGGGATCCATGTCGGTGCTGCCTGTCACGAGCGTCCATCTCCCACCAGCACCACCACAGGGATCTCAGGGGGACTGCTGCACGGGATTGGTTCTGGGTTGTGTTTTAGACAGCGTTACATTTTCTGCAGCTTGTGATTCCAGGTTTCTGCAGGGACCATAAGTGACACCTCTGTTCACAGTAACAGACCAGGAGAATGATGTGGAACACAGACCATGCTTCCTTGGTTTTCTGAGGTAATTCGTTGTAATGTGTTGGAGAGTAAATGATATTAATGTAGTAAAGGCACTGAAGGACTTTTTCAAGTTGCACTAAAGCTTCCATGGACTTTCTGAATTCTGGTTCCAAACAGCAGAGCAGCTCCCAAGGAGAACACCACTGTTAGCCCCGCTTCAGCCAATCACCAAACTAAATTCAGTAGTGCTTTATGTAAAAGTAATGTGTGTGTGTTGTGCTGGTGTTCAGACAGAGTAAAATTAAGATCAGAAATAGTGTTAAACACACACATGCACAGACATATGCACACAAAAATGTATCTGAGCCAATTTCACAAGCTGGAAGCAATTACATGCCAGATCTTTTGGGAGAAGGAACTTAAGGAAAAAGAAAGTGAAACGTAATTAGTCGTTTTTAAAGAATATTTTACTGAATACCAGAAAGTTAAAAGGGAGGTTGTACTGCTTAAAAATATGTCAATCTTGGTGGAGAGGAGACGTGAACTGTTCACTCTCTGTCCCGGTAGTGAGAAGGGGCAGGGGCGGGCAGAGGGAGCTGGCTGCACGGTGCTGCTGTGGTTTGTGCAGCTGTATCTGTGTGTGTATAGAAAGTGATAAAATCAACGGCAACATGATAAAGTAGTGGATAAGTGCTGAGCAGGAGTTGTAAGCAGCAGCCAGTTGGAGGCTGGTGGCACTGGTGTGGCCCGGCATAGCCAGCTGGAGCCGCCGTGGAGGCTCCCGCTGCCGCTCGGACCCCTGCCAGCGCTCCCGGCCCAACATCCGCCACGAGTGATTAATTGTGAGCAGCCTTCGAAGTGACCCTCCTGGCTTTGTGGGAAGTATTCCAGCTCCTTGTGTTCCCAGACTCGCTGTGGCTGCAGCCACACAAAGGGTTGTGTCACCGTTTGCTCTGGGCTCACGGGGAACCCTGGCGGGCTTATGCTGCCCCGGATCACACTCCATGCCCGCCAGATCTAGGGAGGAAGTTAAATAACATCTGACAAATGATGGTGATGAGGAATTTAGGAACAAAGTCACTGATGAAGTTAGAGCACCAACACAGCACAGCTTCTGAGGAGAACCCCCCATCTCCTTCTCTGTGGGAACAGGGGTGTCCCAGCTGATGGGGAGACCAACACTGCCCGCCCCATGGAGAACTTTCCATTTTGGGGACATCTGCCCAAGTTTGTCACTTCACCTCCGTTCCCTTCTTCCAGAGGAAAACCTCTCTTTCATTGCTCTCACAGCTGCTTTACTTGGCAAAAACTCAACTCTTGTGTCTCAGTTCCTGGTCCAGGTGCTGAGCACAGGGCAGCTCCCGTGTCCTCCCTGGTCTGTCTTGGTCTCCACAGCCTGGTGTGGACGTACAGTGTGGTCTCCTTTGTTGCCGTTCCATGCCAGAGGCTCATCTGTGCCCAGTGCTGGGTGAGTGGCTGCTTCGCCCTGTGACACTTGTTCATCCTGCGAGTCACGAGAACGGTCACTGCTGATGTGTCTCACCAAGTCCCTAAGCCTCAACTTCTACACCTTCCATGGAGTCTCCACATAACATACAAATAAATGTGATGGATCTAGAACTGGGAGCTCATTTCCCAGCTCACCTTCCACCTTGGCTGGCACGGGAGCCTGCACTGCCAAGGCTGCATGAGGGGATGCAGAACAGAAACCGGTGGAGTTACAGACAGTGAAAGGGTTTTTTGCAAGTTTATTAATAACTAAGTTTATTAATAACTAATGAATCCTAACTCCAGCATTCCTTCATTACTGTGTGGGAATAATAGAATGGTTAATAAGGAAAAAAAGCAAAGTGTTCAGTGAACACTTGTATTGGTGTTTGGGAAGAGGCAAGATGATGTATCTCAGCACAGAATGATGAATTCTTCATATTTCCGCTGTAATTAGGCAGTGAATTAAACAGCAGGTAGGAGATGTGGACATATTGGAATCAGCAAGGCTGAATTATTTAATTCAGGAATTATAGAAGTTGTGGTCAAGGTGTTTTTCATGTGTGAATGGTAACAGAGTTTTGGGGTGGAGAGGGCTTCCACAGGGCTGACATTAATGTCCATGGGATGAGAGGAAAAATGATGGACAGGAAAGGCTGTAAAAACCAGGAACTGCTCTCAGAATCACCTTGTAGGAAGATTTGACAAGCTCAATATATTTAGCGAATTGGAGAAAAGGTTAAGAGGTAATTTCAACACCATCTGTAAATACCTGTATAGGAACAGAAATTTGGTAAGAGAGCTGTTTATCAGATAAAATGTACCAGGATCCAGTGACAGTGGCAGAAGGAAGACAACTCAGGCCAGAAATAAGGCCCAGATTTCAGCACTGAAGGCAATTAACCATTGAAACCACTTACCAGGCATCACTGTGATCTCTCTGGCACTGGCAATATTCAAGTCAGGATCAGATTTTCTGACAGATCCATCATTGTTCAGGCAGGAGTGACATAGGGGCAGACTTGTGATGTGACTTTGTGCTGTGCAGCAAAACTTGGGCAGTCTGAGAGTTCCTTTGGCCACTCCCTGGCTCCAGGTTTGCCATTGCTCTTCCACAAATCTGCCTCTTCCTTGCAAAGCTCATCTTCCTTGGCTGCAGAGTTGCTCACTGGGTAGACATGGGGTGCCTCAGCTAGCACCATGGGCTCTGTGTGAGCACTTGGTGCAGGCAGAGCTCAGGCTGGAGATGGACAGAGTAGCCGCAGCTGCCTGCAGTTCCTGGGCTGGCAATGCACTCTCGGTGCAGGATTTTGGGGGACAGCATCACTGAGGTGCCCATTCCCATGCTTCTCCAGTCTGCTGGGTCCTGTAATGCTGTACATGGGACCCTCTGAACCAGAGGCGAGTTGGTGTGTTGGGTGGAGAAGCATTGGCTCATCTCATGTGTCCCAGAGCTTAGGCTGGGAGATGGGAATTGTCCTGCTGCCACAGCCAGCCCAAGCTCTCAGTCATCCCAGAGACACTGGCACCGTGCAGAGTTTTTTGTCCTGATGACCACCACAGGTCAGCTTTGGTAGGAGCTGGGGTGATGTGTAGTTACTTAGCATGTGCAGATGTCCAAAACCATGCTCTGCAAGGGCAACGCTGAGAGAGGAGGGAGATTCCCTGTGTCAGAGCATCTGCGAGGCCCAGTGCCAGGCAGTGGCTCCTGCTGTGTGCAAGCTGGCAGATCCTGATGGCCCTGCTATGGAGCTGGGCTGGGAAACCTCGGTCGCCCACAGTTCGGATCAGTGATTCTGCACAGACGTTCACTGTCGGCAGAGCTGGGAACACCTGTCCATCTGTCACCCCAGAACGTGCCCCACCGTGCCTGGGAACTGTGGGTGCTCAGCATGGTGGCCAGCTCCCAGGGAGAATGCACAGGTTGATGTCTTTCAAGTGACACGTCTCCATCCTGGGGCTCCTGGTTGGCAGGAGCCAGCCCATATGTTTTGGACTCATGGGAATTGTTCAGGAGGAAGGACCCAACAATGTCCAGGTAGCAGCGTGCAGTGCTTAGTTTAGAAACCCAACCTGACAGAGACACCTGACTCTGGACCAGCTCTGGGGCACTGGTGGCTCTGGGCACAGCAGCCACAGGGGCTCCCAGGATGACTGCCTTCCTGCCATGGCTGCTGCCAGCCCGTTGACATGGGGGCTCAGGTATGTCCTCTCCAGCAGGGTTTGCACAGGCAGGCAGCTCCACCAGGCTCCTTGGCTCTCACCTCCGTTCAAGAACTGGTTGGCTTCTGGGAGTGCAGAAGTTTCCCACTAGCTGGAATTGTGTTCCAGTCCAGCTCAGGGTCCTGAGTAGCCATAGCTTTTGGGGAGGCTTTGAGACATGTTCAGCTGCAGGCTCCAGCCAGGCATTGGGGAGCCAGTACACTAAGGTGACTCACAATAATCCTGGTTTTTATTTGGAATAAATGATGATGTGTTGGCAACAAGTGGTGGAGGGGCAGCAGTGACTGATAACTACTTGGGACACCGTTTGGCAGGCAGGCGATAGCATTAACCTGCACCGTGCTGCTGGCCTCTGCAGTGCCACAGAAAACAGGGTTTGCTCCATGCCAGGGTGTCCTCACCCATCCTGAAGCACCTCCATCACCTTCTTGAGCCACACGCTGCCAAGTCCTTCTGCACTGTGGTGCAGCAGCAGCATCCCTTTGCTTGTGAAGGAGCAGGGCTTGGCACTCCAGAGGAAAGACCTGTCCTGTACTTGGCCATAAACCCAGGGGGATCCCAAAAGTGCTGTCCAGTTGGTGCCTCTTTAAAATTTAACACAGCCCATTCCCTGTGCCAAAAGTAGTTTCCTCTACACTGTAAGGGTCTGGTACCAGCATCCAGCATAATGTCACCAGGAAATTTCACCAGATCCTGTGTATTATTTTGCCAAATGGCTCTTGAAATTATTAAAGAGATCCTAAAAAGACCCTCAAGTGACACTGCAAATTATCTCCTTCCCGACTGATGGTGCCCTTTTGGCTAACCCTCCTTTATCCTGTTCCCTGGGCAGCCACACCTTAATGAAGAATTCCCAGTTTGCTCTGATGCAGGTGTTTCACCAAAGCATCCAGGCTGCCACGTGTCATGCCTGGGAAGATGCCATGCTTGTTTTAGGTAATTTTCCATCCAGTGCCACACCATCAGTTGGGCTGTACTGAAAAGGCACCACGGAGCCGTGTGAGCGTCTTTGGGGCGGTTGAGGAAACAGTGACTGGGAGAGGGACTTGGGGAACTGTCAGCAGATTGGGGGTTCAGTTCCTGCAGGTGTTGGCTCACAGGCAGATAGTACTTACATGTCACCTGTCACTTGCCCACTTTACAGGGAACATATCCAACAGCTGCCAGGGTGTCACTTCCAAAGGGATGCAATTCCTGAGAGCTCTAGCCTTGCTGGGACCACCCAGCAGCTCCCTTGGACAAGCCAGAGTTGCACAGTGTGAGGTCTGTGAGCAAGCAAGTGACTGGGCTGTGAGGGGATTCCCCCACAGCTGGGTGACTCCAGGTAGCTGGAGTGAGGTGCAGGGAGTTTGGAGGGGCTGCAGAGGCTGATGGAAACTGTTCCTTCTTTCAAAGTGAAACACTGGGCATTTGTGGCAGCCTGTGCTGCTCCTCGGAGGGGTGGTGAAAGATCATGTCCTGGCAGGCTGGGGCTCCTGGTGTGGCTAGGTGGGGGTGCAGGGGGCAGATCTGTGCTCCCTAGGGCCCTACAGGACTTACCCCTCTGCAGGAGGAGCTTCTCCCAGGCCGTGTGTTGCTGCTCTCCCTTCTTCACCTTCCTCTGCTCCGTGGTTGTGGCCATAGCCAGGGCTGGGGGGTTGGGGCTTCGGGCAGGCAGACACTGTCTGAGCTCTGAGCATCCCATCCCATCCCATCCCGTCCCGTCCCGTCCCGTCCCGTCCCGTCCCGTGCCATGCCATGCCATGCCATGCCATGCCATCCCGTCACATCCTGTGCTGTCCCATCCCAGCCCAACATCACCCTTCCCAGGATCAAGCTCATCCTGGTCCCAGGAGAGCAGCGTTGTCCCTGCTCCAGCAGCAGCAGGCTCCCTCCCACGAGGAGGCAGAGAGGAGATGGATGCAGCAGTCAGAAGCAGAGCACCAGCTAATTACCCTTCCGAGTGTGTCTTGTAAATTAAGGGCTAATTAGAGGCAAAGTCAGTGTCATGGTTTTACACGTGTTTCTGTGGAGCTGAACCAGGGGAAGGAGGGGGAACATGCAGCAACCAGGCTGGAGGCAGGCAACGTGGGGGGCTCTGCAAGGTCCTGGCAACTTGGGGTCAGGGTCCTGGGAGCACAGGGTGCAGGGCATCAGGGTCCTGGCAGTTTGGGGTGCAGGGTCCTGGCAGCTGAGAGTGCAGGGTGCTGTGCCTCAGCAAGCCCCCCCGTCAGCACTGCTGGCATGCAGGATGTGCAGGCTCGCAGGTGATTCCTGCACAACACTGCAGGAAAAGGGGAATTTTGGTCCGGGATGAGTACAGGAAAGAGGAGGGTGGGAGGTACCTGCCATGCTGGCGATGAAGGAGTGATGCCGATGATGATGGTGGTGGTGGTGGTGGTGATGGTGGTGATGGTGGTGATGGTGGTGATGGTGGATGGCAGGTATGCCTGGTGCAGGGTTTGTAGCCACGTCACCCCTCTGTTCAGTACTTGCCTTTGGAGGGGATATTTGGGCCCTTGAGCTGTCCCATCAGGCACTCGACAGCCCTGGCTATGCTTGGGCACATCTGAATAGCATCCCTTGGGTTTTCATGGAAGCAACAGGGACAGAAACATACATTTATGTACAGTCTCTGGGGCTTCACGTGGGATTTTGTGCCTTCTGCTCCTTGTAGAGGGTGGCCCAGCACAGCGAAAGGTTGCCCAAGAAGCTTGTGCCATCTCCCTCCTTAGAATTACTCTAAACTCATCAGAAACAGTCCAGGCCACTGGCTCTGGGGGGCCCTGCTTGAGCCAGGGCTTGACAGAATGGTGCCAGAGCTCCCTTCCACCTGAGCCATGCTGGGTTCCATGAGAGCCAAGTGAATCTGGTTTCACACAGGAGGACACGGGTGAGCTGTCCTGGCTGTAGCGGCTCCTGCTGGAGACCTGCTTCCACAGGTGTCTGTTTGCTTCTGTGGAAGGCTCCCACTTGTACCAGTCCCATCGGACCAATGGCTCAGTTCCTTGCAGCTCAGCTTCGTCATGACTACAGAGGGGTCTGTTCAGCAGGGCTGGAGCTGTGGCTGTGCAGCATCTGGAGCTGTTCTGCGGCCCTGCCCTGGGCCATGGCCAGGTGGGCTGCAGTGAGAGTCTCAGCTCAGTGTCTGCGCCTCCAGGCAGGGAAGGAGGAGACGTAGCTTTGGAGTAGGGCCCCTTCTCTCTCCCCTGAGCTCCCAGAGCACTTGCTCTGCAGTGGTTGGAGCTGAATGGCCTGAGGGGAGCATGAGAGAGGGCTGGTGATGGGCAGGTGCAGTGGGATCCCTCGGGCCAGTGTCCTCCTCCGTGGCAGATTGCCTGCAGACTGAACGGGAGGGTGTGTGCTTCCTGTCAGAACCATTTTGTTTGCTATTCTGGACATTGTGGGTATTCCTGTAATCCAGAAACACTTGACCCATTTTGCATCACTGAGTGATCTTGTCCTCTGTGGCAGCCTCTAGTCCCAAAAACACTCCTGTCTTGGGGATTCAGGTTCCTGGGTTCAGCCACAGCAGTTTTCAGCTAGTGGGAAAAGGAACTTCCACCTGCCATCCCTACCTTACAGACATCTGTTGCCCTGCTTGTTCCTTTGACACCCTGCATGTGATTTCACACTATCTCCCAGCGCCCCCAGCATGGCTGGATTTCCTGCCAGGGACACACAAGAAAGTGAAGTTGAGAGATGAGGGTGGGTGTGCTGGTTGTGGGGGGTGGGTTTGGGTTTGCCCGGGTGCCAGAGGCTGTAGTGAAAATCGTGACTGTGAACTCTGGCTGTGAGGAAGCTCTCTGCCAGAATCCCCAGCTGTGCATCCCAGGGTGCTACACTGAAACCCACTGAACTGGTGGTCCCTCTGGGAAGTGGGGTATGCTGGGCTCTCTTGTCAGCACCTGTGGGGTGATGCAGCAGCACCCTTGGGAGAGGAGAGCCACAGGGAGCCTGTCCTCTGCCATGCGTGGAGCCACGTGGGGAATGTGGCATCAGGTATGGGACAGCTTTGCCTTCTCCCACCGCGCTGCCCGGCAGCGGTCGCCCGTGCTGAGTTCGTGTCTCTTGCAGGTGCTCCACACTCGACCAGCAGCACCTCCCTGCACTCCGAGCGCTCCATCAGCGGCATCAACCTCGTGGGCTTCAGCTCCAAGCCAGACGGGATGCACCAGCGCTCCTACTCCGTCTCCAGTGCAGACCAGTGGAACGAGGCCGTGGCTGTCCCCGGCAGCTGCCCCAACCCCTGTGAGTAGCCCTTCTGGCCCTTCTTCCTTCAGCCGTGGCAGGTAGGGGGGCTCATTTTGGAAGTCGGGGAATTCTGAGCTCTGCCCTGTGGTTGTGAGCCCAGAGTTTGCTCATGAGTGTCAGACACAGCCTCTGGGCCTCTTTGGGGCTGTCCCCCTTAGTGAGGGTCAGCTGGCAGTGCCCCAGCCAGGGGAGAAGCTGTCCTGCAAGGCATGGAGAATCTCCAGCTCTGCAGCAGGATGGCTCCAAGTCCTCTGCTCTGACCTTGCTCTGAGCTCACCATGGTGGGATACCACTGCTTTCCCCCAGCACTGCACCTTGTCGGCACCCCCATCTCCCGGATTTCAGGGCAGTTGAAGGAACAGGAGTGATTCCTGTCTCTGGAGCACACACTGAGCACGGCCCGCCCCCTCCCCCCACGCTCACTCGCTCTCTGTGATGTTTCAGGACAGTTGAGTGAATTAAAATAATTCATACATTTCCCAACGTAGCCACTTTGCCGAATTGGAAAATAAATGCTTTTGTGCTGCATTCATCACTCCTTCGTTCCTGGTTCTGCCGCCGCACTAAAAAAGCAGTTAAATGCACATCAAGAGTGGAGGAGCCATTTCCATGCCTGCTCGCCCCTTGTAGTTCTCATTAGCGCGGCAGCCGCCCCCCCGCCCGCTCCCAGGGGCTTTCGCAGTTTAAAGGAGCCTCTTTATGATCATTACCGGAGTCCGACTGTGCGGGCGCCATTTGCAGCTGAGGAGGCTCCTCATTTGTAACTGTGAAAAACTATCAATTTCAGCGCGCCTGATGCAGCGGCTCCATCATTGGCCCCATCAGCTCCCTGCTGGAAGCGAATTAATCAGACTGTTACTGCTGATGGGGCAGCGCGGGCGAGGGGAGCGGAAGGGCGCAGCGCTGAGCGGGGATGTGCCGGCAGCCCCCTCGCCTTGGACACGGGGGCAGCGGGCAGCCCGTGCCCGAGGAAGCACACCGCGAGTGGGGACTGGACACGGGCGTGCCTGCTTGTCCCCCGCCGCAGGTGGCAGCTCGCCCGGCCCGCGGGGGCTGCGAGCTCGGGCAGCGCACAGGCGGTACCTCGGCACAGATCGCTTTTGTGGCGCAATCCCTCTGGAGAGCAGCTCATTGTGCCCTCCTGCCCCAGGAGCTGTCATGGCAGGTGTCATCCTTCCTCCCAGCAGCCCCAGAGCAGAGCTGGGGGCTGGTGAGGCCATGCTGTGCCTCGCTCTGCCCTGCCCTTGCCTGGGTGTCACAGGAGAGCAAGCCAGCCCATGCTCCCCATCCCTTTGCCCCATGTTGCTCTGCCCCCCATCCTTCTGCTCCCTGTCCTTCTGCTCCTGTCCATGGAGGAGCTGTCCATGCTCACAGCACTTGGACCAATCTGCCTCTTCTATGCACAGTAACTGAAGACTGTCAAATGGGAGCTGATCTGCAGGGTCTGTTGTAGCAGAAAGAGGAATAAGGTTTTTAAACTAAAAGTGGATGGGTGTAGACTAGATATAAGGAAGAGGTGTTTTATTGAGAGGCTGGTGAGGCAACAGGGTGCCCAGAGAACCTGTGGTTGCCCTATCCCTGGAAGTGTCCAAGGCCAGGTAGGACAGGGCTTGGAGCAACCTGGGATAGTGGAAGGTGTTCCTGCCCGTGGCAGGGAGTAGAATTGGATGAGCTTTGGTCCCTTCCAACCCAAACCATTCTGTGATTCTCTGCTGCTGCTGCTCCTCGCAGTGATGTGGAGGGGTGAGATGTTTATCCCCTCTCAGGTCCCACCGCACTGTGCCAGACCCTAAGCCCTGTGTTAGTGCTCCACAGACTCGTCCCAGGGCCAGCTGTTCTGGAGGGCCCGTGGCACGCCATGGGCCACCGGCCTGGGGGTCCCAGGCAGTTGCCAGGGCTGCATCCTTTCTCTGTATCTGCCACAGGCACAGCTGACAGAAGTGGATTCTCAGTGTCATGAGGGAGGGGGCATTTGGTGGGTAGGCAGCACTTTGCACATGGCAGGGCGTGCTGAGCTGAGCTGAGCAGCACAACCACCCTTCCGTCAAGGGCTGAGCTGAGTGAGGCGGTCCTGCACCACACCTGAACCCCGGCTCTGCCAGAGTCCAGGCTCTCTGCTGTGTTTCCAGTTCTGCATGGCAGGGCAGGTGAGGAATATTCCTCTGCTTAGAGCTGATTTTGGGCACATGCCAAGGCTGTGGACTGCCGTCCCAGCTCTTGGGGACAGGCTGTCTGCTCTGGTTGTGCCCTGGAGAGTACGTGGAAGAGCAATGGGATGGGGCCATACAGTCATATAAACATGCTCCAGCACATTCTATATCTGGCCCTTATGCCGGAGCTCTGCAGCCCACCTGTGGGGTCCCAGGGTCCCCTGTCCCCATCCCATGGGGGCCCTGGAAGTCCCCAGCTCTGGTGTTGGCTGCTGGGCAGTACGAGCAGGGACGTGGGTGATGATCCCTCAGGAGTTGCCGGGCTCACAGCAGGCCACAGGAGTGGGAATGCAGAAGTGCATGACCCGTCTTGCTGAGCCTGGAGTGGGGCAGGGTGCCAGAGGCATGGGATTTGGACCAGGGACCATCCTGGTGAGCAGGTGGGCAGCAGCGGGAGGATGGAGGCACCATGTGTAGTCACTGGCGAGAAAGTTCAGGCCCCCTGTGACATATGGCTGGGAGCTGAAGGTGTTTCACACCTGCTCTAAGCACAGTCCTGTGGCAGGATCAGTAATTTATATTTATAAAACGGGAGTCTGATTTTGTTAGATTTATCTCTCTTAATTGTCAAGGGTGAGCTATTTCCCCATGGATAAATAGCAGCAGAAACACCCTACTAGTGTGTGTCAGTGCAGGAGAAACCAGAGTTGAGAGAGCTCCAATGCTGCAACCTCTCCCAGCTGTGAGGGAGACACCAGCTGCACCTC
Organism: Orthonyx spaldingii; assembly: GCA_013397795.1. Taxonomy (NCBI): domain Eukaryota; kingdom Metazoa; phylum Chordata; class Aves; order Passeriformes; family Orthonychidae; genus Orthonyx; species Orthonyx spaldingii. Next base: position 168,748 of record VZTJ01002602.1, on the reverse strand, counting down.
AGTCCCTGCCTGAGGCAGCTCCTGGCCTGTGCCCCTCTGTGTCCCTCTCCCCCACACTGTTTGTTTGTTTGTTTGTTTGTTGAGACAGACCAAGCCCTGGGGAGCCAGTCTGACCAAACCAGGATGAACCAGGGGAGCAGAGGACGGGCTGGGAGAACATCTTGGCAGGTCCCTGCCTTCCTACAGCTGGAGCTGCTGCCCTTGTGCAATGCTGTGATTCCTTTCTTAATTCCAGGTGCCACAGAACATGGAAATGGGCAGTCAGGATTTGATGAGAGACACTGGACTGTGGCAGAGAGGATGGCAAACTGCCTGGGGCAGAGGTCCTGGGCATGGAGCGGCCATCTATGCCCTGGTGGTGGGTGGACACTGGAGAGGCAGGAGTGGATTTAGGAGAGGGTTAACAGTGCAGCGAGGGCTCCTGCGCCTCGTTGCCTTCCCCGGAGTCTGCATTTTTATGCTGATTGGAAGCCTGCGCTGTGTGTGCTGCTGAAATTGAATGTCAGGCTTTTGATTTTGTTGCTGGTCTCTAATGAAATTTGACATTTAATGGTGAGTGCAGCGGCAGCGTGTGTGTGTGTGATCGGAGCTTGATTAGCGCACTCTAATTGACAGTAATTAGGCAGCTCCCTGATTGTTTCTAATTCTGCTATTAATTGTAAGGAACAGTATGATTGAGGATAAATTTGGTGCGTTGCTGCTGGGGATGCAGCTTCTTCAGCTCCGTATCGGAAGCCTATTGAGCCCATCATGCTCAGGTTCCTGAGTGTGGCAACCCCAGTCACCTCGTCTGGCAGAGTGGTGCTGGGAGGGCAGTGCTTCTGCAGAGGCTCTGCAGATCCTGGGGCTTGGATCTGCCCCAGGGAGGCCACGATCACCTTCTGGGCCTGTCCCTTCCCAAAACGCTTGCATGGCCCTGCGAGAACACTGCTCAGTGAGGGAACTGCTTCTCCGGGAACACGCGCTCGGGGGTGGGACATCAGGCTGCTCCAGAGGTGCTGCTGCGCCTGTCCTGGCTGCGTGGATGCCGACACTGTCCCTGTGTGATCATTCTGCATGGATCCTGGAGTGGGTCCAGCCTGACTGCCTAAGGAGCTGCCTACAGTCTCATGGGGTCGTGTGGGTCAAGCCAGGGAACACCGGGGCTGGCTCCAGGACACTTGGGTGTCTCTGGAAAGAGGAGACTGTCACTGTCGCACTGTATATGACTTGTCTTATCTTTGTCCCCAGCTAATGGTACTGCCGACTCACTCAGCTCCAGCCCAAACATTTCCAGTGCTGCCAGCCCGAAGCTGGAGCCGCCTCCGTCACCACATGCCAACAGGAAAAAGCATCGCAGGAAAAAGAGCACGGGGACAACTCGGCTTGATGGCCCCAGCACGGCAGCAGAAGGTAGGGAGGGTCTGCCTGGGGGGCAGCTCTGCTGGCTCAGAGTGCCAGGCACCCAAGGGTCCTGCAGTACTTGGTGAGTGCCTGGGGCTTGGACTGCTTCTCGTGCAGGGCTCAGTGGTGACCTGGGGCTGAGAGCACTCCTTGTCCAAGCAGCTCGTGCTGAGGCAGGAAAGAGCACCCCGCCTCTGATCTGCCTTTCCCTGCATTTCCCATGTGCCGTGGAGAACCACCACCATGCCTGTGCCTGCACTCACAGTCACTTGGTAATTAAAACTGCTAACTGTAGTAGCAGACCTGAGAGCACACCATACGATTAAGGTGTGCTCTCAGACACTTCCACCACAAGGATCTATTTCTGTTGACTTGTAAATTGGCCAGACTTCCATAATTTAAAAGGCCTGTGCTGGGCACCTGCCTCAAGCTGAAGGTCTTTTGGAAAAGCTTGTCTACTTCAGGGGACCAGCTGAAGGCGGCGTGTGCATTGCTTTCCCAGTGCTCAGAGTACTGATGGTTTTTGTATTGAGAAATTCTGGTGTCTGTGGTTGTTGAAGAGGGACCCAAAGCTTGACAGGGAGGCTGCAAGGCATGGGGAAGCATTCTGCTGGGAAAAGGCACCAAATTTGTCCAGGTGGAGATGAGCCTGGCAGCCATGTTCTCCGAAGCCTGCATCTGTGGTTAGCTGATGGAAGAAGTGAGATTTGACTTTATTTTTGGTCATCCTGTCCCACAGCACTCCATAAGCTTCTGTGGTGAACCACAGTAAAGATGTAATTCAGAGGGGAGGAGGAGGGTTCTGTACAAGTGTTTGAAGCTAACAGTCGCTACAAAGCAAACCAGAAAATGTTAGTCTGTACCTGAAGGTGCTGCAGCTGTCCTGGTACCTTGCTCCAAATCACATGTCTGCCTGCAGTCCAGCAGCCCAGCTGTCCCATAGCAGAATAGCTCTTCTCAAGTTCTTGTTCTTGGAATCATTGCATAGATGATGTGCAGAGTTAGGCAGCTCTGTTGTTTCTTTCTGCTGTTGTAGTTGTCTGCATCTCAAATGCACCGAGCCTAAGACAGGCTTCCCCTCTGTGGTGGTTGATTGAGGAACCTTGAGCATCATTTGAGTCTGTCCTGCCCACTGGTGTCTCTGGATATCAAGAAGCATTGCCTGTAGTTGCACTTTGTTCTTAGCTCTGTGTGTATGTTGCCTCCTTAGACCCATTGCTGCCCTTCCCAAACTGGTTTTCAGTTCTCAGTCCAGTGCTTGGCAAAAGGAGAGGCTCATTCTTTGTATGAATAGTGGGACAGTGAAGGAGGGAATGATTTTACACCCCCATACGTAAGACTGAGAAAGCATGTGCTGAAGTACTGTGTCCTGTCCTGTGAATAAAATGCTAAGAAAGAGTTGTAAAGGAGGTCCCAATGCTGACCTTGGTGTGGTGATTGGGTTTAGGATGTGGACATGAGGGCTCTCAGCTGACCACAATGAAGACTGAGAAGCACAGGACTGATGTGTCAGTGCTTGCATAAAAGGTCTGATCCTGCAGCTGCTCAGCGCAGCTGACAGAGTGTGAGAGGTGCAGATGCTGGGACCTCACGTTACACAGAATGTAATGCAATTTTGTAGTGAAAAAGGTAATTGAATGTGGGAACACTTTTATGAAGCAGTAATACGGACTAACCACTGCTTGAAGTCTTAAAATTTGATTAGTTCCTTTTCAACAACACATGTGTGCTTGGCAGAATTCCCAGCCCTCTGATCCCAGACGCAGACTGGAGGACCGTCACCCTCCTCCTTGTGTGCCCAGGACAGGAGTCTGAGCAATCCCAGTTTTTCCGTCACTTCATAGGGGTGATTTTTCAGACACATGCTCACTCTTTCTGTCCTTCCTCATTTGGCAGCATCCCTGGAAGGTGGAGCATGTGGTGAGCAGGAGGGCATCAGAGTATTTTTCTTGTTTTCTGCACTGGTCCTTGGCCGTGGTGGTGAGCTGGACGAAAGTCTGTCTTACCTGAAGTGGTACCCAGGCCCTGTTTCAGGTTGATACAATTAGTTTAAAGCCCTAACAGATATTGGAGCAATGTAACTTTTTCCTACAACATGCATTCCTTGGCATTTATGAACACAGAACTTCATTTGCCAGTGAAGTGTCAGTTACCAAACTTCATCTGTGACTGCACAGACCTTGCACACCGTGGATCCTCCTGGTGCCTCTGGTACCAGTACCGGGAGCAGGAGGAATCCCGCTCAGTGATCTGCAGTGCTGCTGGTGCCAAGGTGCATGGCAGCAGGTGGCTGAGCTGCTCCGGTGTTGCAGTGGGAAGGAGCAGTGTGAGCACCCTGTGAGGGGTGAGGAGAGCATGGCACAGCAGAAGGGTATCTGTGACCCACAGTCACAGAGGCAGCCCATCCTCCATGTGAATCCAGACTTTCCAAGCCCCTGTGTGCTTCTCCAGTGGGTGAACAGGTGCGACATGTGCTGGCTCAGTGCTGCATTCAGGCAGAGGTGATGGAACCAGCTGTTCCAGACTTGTGCTGGGGCACAGTGGTGCCATGGGCTGCTGCATGGTGGGTTTCTGGCTTTTGGTCAGGTATTGACAAACTGACCTTGCATTTATTTTTTTAAGTAATCTAGTGTACTAGAAAATTGATCCAATTGCAAAATTGGAGTTCCAGAGTCTGGGTCAGTTCTGTTGTGCTCCCAGCTTGCCCTGCATCAACAGTACCTGTTGCTGTGGGCAGCGTCTGTGCCAGCAGAACCGTGCTCTGGTCCGTGGGAGCGGACACTGTTGCTGCACTTAGAGCTTCCCAGCTTGGTCCTATTGTAGCCAGTTCCAGCAGCAATGAGCTGTAAGCCCCATGTTGGCGTGAGGGGGACATCGCGGTCAAGAGAGGACCGTGTGTATCCCGGTGCTCAGTATGAATTACAGAGCTGGGTCACACACTCCTTTTCATGCACATGATCCCCTGCCTGCCACGTACCTGCTGCACGGCTCCTGCCCCTTGTACCTCTGTGAGTGACTTGGTTGGTCTCTCTCCTGCTCCTAGCTCCAGGACTGCTCCAGGAACTGATGCAGCTCTGGACACTGTGGCAGCTCATCACCAGGACCAGCAGGGCAGAGGCAGAGGCAGAGGCAGAGGCAGAGGCAGAGGCAGAGGCAGAGGAACAAGTGACTCTGGGACTGGTGTTCAGGTGGCCACCCGTGATGGGTCACTGTCCTGCATGAGAAGTGGAGACTGGCAACAAGTACAAGGAGGTGCTGAGCCTCTGCTTGAGGTCCCATCCTAATGTCTGAATGGTCCAGCTGTGAACCCTGGCCTGAGCATTGCCCCACACCATGGGCATGGCTGATGGTTTATGTCATGAACTGGTGTGCATAAGTATGACTGATTCCCCCTTGAATCTTTTTTAGCTGCTTTTGTACAGTTACGGCAGTTTTTTTTAGAGCAGGGTAATTTGAGTTTTTTGCTTTCACATAGTCAACGTGGTGAAAGTGTGAAATCGCTATGCCAGGAGCGGGGCTGCTGGGCCCTGTGGCAGAGCTGCCATGCCTTGTGGCCAAGCTGCTGTCCCCTGTGGTTCTCATCCCTCTGCAGAGGATTCGCTGGCCTGGCAGGAGCTCAGGGACAGCCCAGTGAGGAGCCATGCTTTCCATTATCTCACACCAGTATGGCTGTGCCTGTGTAGGCAACACTGTGGAGGAACCCCCGCCCCCATACTTCCTACCCACCAGGAGCTGCATGGGGCAGGCAGGGTGTCGGGCTCAGCCTCTGTCACAGCATCTCTGCGGGCAGGAGCAGCCCTGGGGGTATGTGAGGGAGCAGGTTTGGGCTGTGCCCAGACCGCCTGCACCTGCCTGCACCCGCCCCATGCCTGTGAGCTAGGCACGAGCAGCTCAGGTTAGCATCCTGGGAAAGTTGGTGAGGTCTGGGGATAAATTGCCATCAGTTTATCTCATTTAGGAGGTAATCAGAGCCAGGGACGTGCAGAGCAATTGAATCTTAGTTGTTCTGAAGTATCATAAATCAAACGAGCTGTTGCTTTTTTACATGGGCTCATGTTAAAGAGAGCTCAGTGTCAGGCTGCCAGGGAGCATCCGCAAACTATGGCAGGCGTGGGATTGGGCTGCCGGAGATGTCACCAAACTGGGGAGTGCAACTCAGGCTGTCAGGGAGCACCCACAGGCTGGCAAACATGTGTCAGGCTGTCAGGGGACAAAGATGCTCATCCCCATGGTGGAGTTGCAGTGTCAGCCTGCAAGGACCATCAGGAAAGTCTGCTCTCATCAGAACCCAGCAAAGCTCTGTGGACAGGAGTGTCCCATCCTGCCATGGAGCAGCCCACAACCCCTGTGCAGCCACACTCCTCTTTGCCTGGACCTGTGGCCCCTGTCCAGGCTGCCAGGAGAGCCAAAGAGCCACCAGACACAGCTGAGGCAGCAGCACCTTTGCGACGGTCCCTGCTCCAGTCTCCCCATGGCTGCCAGAGCTCCAGGGATAATGAACTTCTCATGTGCTTAAAGAGTGATGCAGGGTGCATGGCGAGAAGCTGACAGCCCCTTAATGTGCTTCTCAGTGGCGGCCAAACGACGCGGTTTTGTCTTTGTTTTTTAGTTTTAAAACCCACAGGAAATTGATGGCCAGTAAAGAGTTGTGTTGGGGCGATGTGCGTGATTAATGCCAACTGTCAGGGGCTGTCGAGGCCGATTGTGGCAAGCCAGGAGTGTGAGGCTGAGCCGCACTCACCAGATTGCTGGGGATTCCAGCTGCTATCGCTCAGCTCCCGCCTGCCCCACACAGCTTGTGTCACCCGCGCGCTTCCTTCCACCAAGCCTCTTAATTCAGTGCTAACAAGTCAGTCCAGCTCATTACAGACCCCGGAGCTCCCTGCTCCGTCCTGCCGGGAGGGAGGCAGCCTGTGCTGGGCATCTCTGTGGTTCAGCCGGTCCCCTGTCTCCATCAGCTCCCTCCCTCTCAATCTGTGCTTCCTGGGGAACCTTACACAGCTCCCTCTTACCCCTCTGAGAGACCCTCATGTGCACACCCCTGACCCTGCACAAGCCTCTGCTCACACCATGAAGCCTGCACCGCCCATGCCCTCCCTGCTGTGACCCTTGCCCCACACCTGCACGCACCCACCGGCCCTTCTGCCACCTCCCAGGCCCGTCGCCGCTGTGCACATGCTGCACCCCACATTGTACCCTCCTCTCCATGTGCGCAGAAATGATACCCTCTGACCCTTACATCACCCTGCTGCACACCCCTGTGTACCTGTGGTGTCCCTTGGGAGCACCTGCTCCTCCGGACACACTGTGTCCTTCCTCATGCGTGCAAGACACGTTTGGGACCCCACTGTATGCCCTCTGTTGTACAGCTTGGTGTGCCCATCCATGCTGGAGCCCCCGCTGCTGCCGTCCCAGGCCTCCGTGCTGTCCCTGGCGGCGACGTGCCAGCTCAGCCTGGGGCACTCCGGGATCTGGGACGCTGGGGGGTCTCCGTAGCGCGGTTCCTGCTGCGCTCTCCTGGCGGCTGTCCCCACGGAGGGGCCTGTCCCCCACGCACTAATACAGGTTGGGAATATTGGGTTTAATGATCTGCAAAATGAGGAGGTAGCGAGCTGACATTTACGAATGGTGCTGCATCCTTCTCTTCCCCGATGCCTGCTAATTTGTTGATATCCCAAACACCTCATAATGATGTGGTACAGTTGCAGCTTGCAAACAAGCATCCCGAGGCCAGGGGCTGCCGGCTGCCCTGCTCCAGGACCCTCCTCACAGGCTTGGCAGCCAGAGAGCAGAGCTGTGGGCCAGGGTCTCCCCACATGTCTGACAGGACCTGCCTCTGGTTCCTGCTGTGTGCCCTACATGCTGGAGGTGTCCCCCCACCTCCTCTGTGTGTGACTACCCTCTCTCCAGGGCCTCTGAAGGCACTTCCACTACACCAGCAAAAAGTGGGAGGAGGGGTGGGAGTGGGAGGACAGCATGCAGGGAGAGGCTGGATGTCACTGGGAGTTCATCAAGAGCAGAGGTGACAGAGCAGACTTCTGCTTCAAGAGTGGGGCTCAGTGCCAGCTCTGCTTCCTGTTTTGCTGATGTTGAGTGGAATCCTGCTCCTCTCTACCGGACCTGCTGGGATGCAGGGAAGGTGTCCTACACTGTCCTGCACCCACCTGCTCAGGAAGGAGCCAGCCGGGAAGCTGTCTGGCATGGAGGGCTCTGTGCCTGCTGTGCTGGCATGCAGGTGCTCCTGCCATCCCCTGTGCTGAACTCCCCCTTCCTGCGGGGGAAGAAAGTGCTGTCTTGGGCCTCTGGGCTGGCGTGGGGGTGCTCTGTCCAGTGCCCTGTGGAGAGAGGGAATTGCTGTGCTGTCTCCAAGTGCTGGGAGCACGGTCCTGCCACACTGGGTGGGGACCAGAGGGACCTGAGGGACACTGCTCCATCCTCTGTCCTCACAGAGCTGCTTTGTATCCTGGTGCTTCCAGGACAGGGGAGCAGCACCCCCATATCGCTGCTTGTGCTCTAAGAATGCTGCCCCAACCTGTGTGGGAGCACCTCGCGTAGGGGTGAGGGACGGGGCCAGCCTGTCCCACTGCAGCTCCCCGGGGGAACATGCTGCCTGGGGTGACCTGCTACACCCCACAGAGAAGCAGGGTGTCCATGGGGAAGGAGGTGGGAAGTACTGCTTCCATGGCTCCATGTCAGGGTCCCCACAAGAGGGTCTGTGGGCTGGGCACCAATGCAGGGTGTAGCCAGAGCCCTTTGCAGAGCAGGACCAAGCTCTGCCCCAGCCCTGTGTTGAAGCTGAGGTGTTTTTAGCCCCTCAGTGTACCCCTTCTGCTCAGAGCTATGCTTCTCCCCCACTCAGAGCACAGAGAGGGGACTTGGCATGAGCTGTGAGGGCAACACTCTGTGAGGGCAACACTCTGTGCTCCCCTTCCTTTTCGTCTCTGGCATCCCACAGGTGTCAGTGGAACACACCATTCCGCTGGGCGCCTCAACCCCAGGCCTGCCTTGAGCAGCAGATGCAAGCTCCCTTGCATCTTGGTGGGCTCTTCCTTACCCTCCTTCTGTCCCTTTGGTCTGGCTCCCAGCTGGACACACAGGATGTCTCCATTCGCTCATTCTTGGCAGCCACGTGGTGCTCCTCTGCTGTCCTGAGGATGCTTTCCCTCAAGGCTGGCTTGTCGGCAGGGGAACTGGCATGTTGGCAGAGGGAGCGTGACAGCCCTGGCTTCTCTGGGTGCCATGTGGCCCTGCTGTCCCGGCCATGCCCTCCCTGATTCTGCTCCTGTTCAGAGCCCTCATTCCTGGGTGGTGTTGGAAGGGGGGTTGTGGGTTAACACCCATTAGCAGAGCCGGCTCACACCAAACTCTTCACGGAGCTCAGTCTTTAAAACATCATCAAAAAATCATCAAGAGAGAGAGAGGCAGCGCGTTCATTTCCACTGCCCACTAATTCTAATGGAGCTGGTGTAATGGGCTCCCACCAGTGCACTGGGAGCAGCCGCAGGGCTGGGGAGCCGGGCTCCGCCATCTGGCCCCCAGATAGCCGCTCACTCGGAGGCAGCTGGAAAGGGCTCCCTGTTCCTGTAGGAGTGGCTTCCTCTGAGGTCTGAGCCCTGTCATGTTGGAGCTGACAAGCCCTGGGACTTCTCTGGCATCTGAGAAGGAGCCTGTGCCCATGTGTGGGGCAGGGAAGGGAGTTCTGCCAGCTCTGCTTCAGCAGAGGTAGTCTAAACCCTTCTGTTTATGTCATGTGCTTGGTGCTACCCTTTCATCTGGCCAGAAGTGGCCCTGCCACATTGGAAACCTGTACCTCTCCCCTGAAGAAGCTGAGAAGGCCCAGTATTTTCCCTACAACAACGGCTTGAGTCTGATCCAACTTGTGTGGGTGCCTGGGGAGCTCAGGAGCTGGTCCCAGACCATCCCAGAAAGTGAGTCTGCAGTGTTTGAAGCTGCTCCAATGATACCCTTCCCAGCTCCGCTGATCCTCACATGTGAATTCAGGGGTGTGATTCTGCAGTGCCACGCTTTCCTGTCATAGTTGTGCTATGCTGAGGCCTCTAAAGAGATCCAGCCCCATAGTACCATCCTGTGCTATGAGGTGGGAGTTTGCCTTAGTGCAGCAGAAAAGCTGTGGTTCTTTGTTAGCTCTTCTGGGCTCCGAGAGCAACAGGCCCTTTGTTCGGTGTGAAGCTGGAATCCAGGAGGCACAAAGAAGGAAGGAACGGAGGTCCTGCATCTTGCAGAGCTGGCGCCAGGGCTTTGGTTGGACTGGGACTGCTGCCACAGCTGGGACTGGGCAGCCCCAGGCCTCTGGGATGTCCTTCAGCTGTTACAGTGGGAAAGTCCATCCAAGTCAGGTTGGAGCCCCAGAAATTTCTCTACCAGAAGGAGAGAGCCTCCTGCCCTACTGTGAACATCCTGAGCAGAGTGCTAGGAGCCACATGGAGCCCCTCACCCCAGCATGGTGCCTCAAGGAGCAGCAGTGAGCCCCACGCCAGAGCCCTGGGCAGGCAGAGCAGGCATTTGCTTCCCGGAGAAGCACACAGGTGCAGGAAGGCTGGGGCTGGGATTCCTGCCTGCCTGTTTGGTGGGGAGGTGCTGGGCAAACAAGAGACAAGCACAAGGAGGATGGAGCCGTGAGCTCACGGCAGGAATCCTCGCTGTGTCCTGTTGGCCATGAGGTCCTGCTTCCTGCTGTGCAGAAGCCGCTCGGCAGCAGGGAGGACTTTAAGTGCATCCAGTGCTTCCCAAGTCCAGGCAGCTGGCTTGGGCTCTGCAGCACAGTGGCAGCAGCCACAGGTGGCTCAGACCAAGGAAGGGTGAGATTTGAGGAGAACAGGGCCTGTTCTGATGAGTCAGAGTCCCCCAGGAGCGCTGTCTGCAGACGCTCCCTCAGCACCTCTACCCCAGGGAACTGCTGCTCACTCCTTCCTGGCTGGTAGTGCTTGGCCCCAGGCAGCCACCATCCTGTGGCTGTGGGGGGACAGTCCTGGCTCCCCTGCAGTCTAGAGGCTCCCTGCCCATGCCTGGGTCTGGCAGCACTCACAGGGGCTGGTGCCAGCAAGCCAAGGAGACAATGCCTGTTAGCCTGGCTGTTGGCTGGTTATTTCTTCTCCCAGTATTCACAAGTTAGCAGCTGTATATTTTCCAAGAATCTTATTCTTGAGCTGGGACTTGGTATCTGTGTGTCTCTTCTGTGGCTGAGAGCTGGGGAAAAGGGCAAAGTTCTGGACGAGTGGGATGTCCCAGTTATGCCTGTGCATCACAGAGAGGGGAGAGTCCAGCAGCATGGCTAACTGCCCACTCCCTGCAGTCTGTAATCCTCCTGAGGGCTCAGAGTCTCATTCCAGCAGGAGAGAATTGGTTGCAGACATCTTTCCCCAGAGGAGTCCCAGGCAGATTTAGGGTGAAATGCATGAAAGAGCCTCGCCTTCCTATCTAGAAAGGGCAAGCCAGGACAAGCTCTCATGCCAGAGTCATTCCATCGTCCCCAGGCTCTGATGGTGTGGAGACCCAGCCTGGTGTTTCCGCAGCAGTTCACAAACACTGGTGATCTCCAAGCCTGGTACTTGCCAGTGCAGGTGCTGACTGCTAGCCTGGGAGGAAGGGCTGTGCTCTCCCACCATGACCTGGATTTCCTAAGGAGACTTCCCAAGGCTGCAGCGTATTCTGGGGATGTTTGTGGATACAGCCTGGCTCAGATGGGCCCAGACGGCCCTGCAGTAGCTGAGGGTGGCCATGTCCTTGGTGGGACCCGGCCAGGGGCCTCTGCAGCCATTCATGGGGGGCTGTGGCAGCTCCTCAGTCCCTGCCTTTCTGCTGCTTCCCTCCACATGAGGGACTTCTGTGCTGCAGAGAAGTCAGGGAGAGGAGGGGACCTCCCTCAAACCCTTCCAGACTCTCCTGCTCACTTCTCCACGTCATCCCCAGCATGCACAGATTCTGCCAGGCTTGAGGCCAGTGCAACTCTGCCTTGATGTGGACCAGAGGCCCCTCAGCCTCTGTGCTGTCTCTAGAGCTGAGCAGTTGACTCCCTGCTTTTAATAGAGAGCTGGGAAGGCACATTATGGAGATGAGGGTGTTATTTGCATAACGCTAATTAGGTAATTACAAATCATTTTGCTATGAGCTGAAGCGTGTGCTGTGACATAACGTTTATTAGTCATTCCATTCAGGCCCCGCTTAGTTAAGTCATTTACTGCACTAACTACTGAAGTTGGCAATAAAAGGTAAATGCTGGTGCTGGGTGTGAGGCTGAGACACGACACCCCATGAACTCTGCCCGTGGGGGGCTGTGTGAGGCAGAGCCAGGCTGGCAGGTGTTAGCAGGGCAGAACACATTTTAAGCCTCGGTGAAGAGCTGCCTCTGAGCCCACTGCACAGGCCCTTCTGGCACCACCTCACCCTGTGTGCAGGGCCTGCCGCTCCAAAGCCACTGGTGGGCGGGCATGGAGCGCTGGTGCTGGGGCTGTCTGCAGGCACTGGCTCAGTGGAGGAGCCGATTTCACTGCTCCAGAGGTTGGCAGCTTTGTCTGAGGGTGGGACACAGGGCAGGGAGAGTGGGCACTAGCCAGTGGAGCAGTGTGGGGCAGAGGGAGGGAGGACTGGCACAGAGCTCTGATTCCTCTCTGCAGGCACTTGTCTGTCCCAGCCTCCTGGGCTCTGCTGCTGCCTCGACCCTGCCATGTGGGGATTACAGTGGCCTGCAGGGATCTGTCCCATGGCAGACCCCCTCCTTCCCAGCCCCGTGTCATGGCACACCCTTCTCTTCCAGAACCAGATGAGCCATTTGAGTTCATTATCGTGTCATTGACGGGCCAGACGTGGCTCTTTGAAGCCTCAACATCAGAGGAGCGGGAGCTCTGGGTGCAGGCCATTGAGAGCCAGATCCTGGCCAGCCTGCAGGGCTGTGAGAGCAGCAAAAACAAGGTAAGAGGCCTTGGCCAACTTCTGTTCTCTCTTCTCTGGCATCCGCTTAGCCACATTCCTCCACATCCCATGCTTGCCGGTCTGTCCACACTGAATCCTGTCTTGATCCTCTGCTCCCAGTGAGAGTTCAGTCCCATCCCTGGGACTATGTAGTTCCCCCCAGGTTTCTTGTCACCTCTTCTGCTCCTGGCTCTGGCGTCACAGAGTACTCACATTTGTGTCTCATGTGGCTGGATCCTGCACTGTTCATTCCCTCCCTGGACATGTCTGCCCTTTCTTTCCACTCTGGCCCACTGTCCCATTCCTCTGGCGCACACCTGGCCACTGCAGACCCTGTTGTCAGAGCCCCCATGCTGAACAGCCTCCTGGAGTGTGGTGTGGCATGCTAGGGGGGTGTAGGATGCGTGGTAGGGCGGCTGGCCTGCAGTGAAGGGGGTCTTGTGGGGTTCTTTGCAGGCTCGGCTGGGCAGCCAGGGCGATGCACAGGCCATGCAGGCCGTCCGCACTGCACGTGGGAACAGCTTCTGCGTGGACTGCGATGCACCAAGTAAGAGACGCTGCACTGGGCAGAGGGTTCACTCAGGAGGGGAGGAGTCACCAGTCACCCCAGCCATCCCCTCTGTCAGCCCAGAGAGACCTGCTCTGTGCAGTTGCCCAGTCCTCTCCTGCAGTGGAGCTGCTCCTCGGGGTTGGGATACAGACCCACCTGCCACACCTGCCCATGACCCCTCAGTGGCCAGCCTGAAGTCCTGGCCTCTCTGTGCCCACCGCTCCTGGGGACACTGAGCTGGGAAGGGTTCTGGTGGGCAAGTGCCTACAAATGCAAGTCTGAACCACAGGAGATGAGCTGGTGAGTCTTGGCAGATATTAACTCTCCCCCACTGATCCTGCTGCCCTCAGATCCGGACTGGGCCAGTCTGAACCTGGGTGCTCTCATGTGCATCGAGTGCTCCGGGATCCATCGCAACCTGGGCACCCACCTGTCCCGTGTGCGCTCCCTGGACCTGGATGACTGGCCTAGCGAGCTTCTCATGGTCATGACGGCCATCGGCAACGCACTTGCAAACGCTGTCTGGGAGGGAATGGTGGAGGGGTACCCCAAGCCCACGCCTGAGAGCAGTCGGTAAGGGAGGTGGTGAACCCCAGAGATGCTTCTTGGGTACCACACCAGCAGAGCTGGGGGGACACAACCCCCCACTACACAGGGAGTTGGGAGCAGCCATTGAGGCAGGCAGGATTCCTCAAGATGCTCCAGTGTTGGGGGTCCTGCCTGCCTGCGGGGCACTGGCCACCCTCTCCTGCCATCCTGGTGGGGCAGTGGGGCTCCAAGGCAGCCCCAGTCAGCAGGGACTGTGAGAGCTGAGGCTGGCTGCAAAGCTGAAGGGGTTAACAGAGATGGCTTGGCAGCGTCGTGCAGGTCTCCAGGGTCTGTCCCTTTCAGGCCCTTGTCTGTCCCCATCGGAGCCACTCTCCTGTCACTCATCCCAACAAGAGCCCATTCTGTGGCTTATCAGCGGCGGAGCGCGGGTCAGGGGGCGGCGGGAGTGAGCATGCTCGGCGCGGGGCATTGATGGCCGCCCGCCAGATGCAGATGGATAGAATGGCAGCAGATAGCGGCGGGACGGCACACATCGATCCGCCGGCCCCGCGGCCCCGGCGGGACGGACGCGGACACAGCCTTTGTTTGCGCCAGGCGAGACGGCGGCGGCGATAAGGAGCCTCCCGCGGCACTGGGCCTGCATCTGCAGCGCTAACCTTTTCCTGCCACTGGCCATGGCCCGCACACAGGCACGGGATAGGGACGGTCTGGTCCGGTCCCTGTGCTGCCGCAGCACGGGCACGCGGCACTGGGGTGCGAGGGGCTCCAGCATGGAGGTGCACAGAGACAGGTGCGGGGTCTGGGGGCAAGATGCTGCTGCTGTACAGGCATGGATGTAAGCACACAGTGTCCAGAGGGGGCTGTAAGGAGGTGCAGTGGGTCAAGCAGGTGTCAGAGAGGTGTCCAGAGTGGGGTGACAGAGCCCCAGTGGCAGCTGTGGGCACAGGGGCACAGCAGGGGCTACGCAGAGCATACCTGGGTGTGACACATGTTCACTGCTCACACAAGTATGTTCACGTGGCAGTGCTGACACTCATGTCCTTTTGTGCATGGGGCCCAGGCAAGTTGTCCCAACTGTGACAGTGACAATGCCCTATCTGGCAGGGAGGAGAAGGAGCGCTGGATCCGGGCTAAGTATGAGCAGAAGCTCTTTCTGGCCCCACTGCCCCAGTCTGACATCCCGCTGGGGCAGCAGCTGCTGCGGGCCGTGGTGGAGGATGACCTGCGCCTGGTGGTGACACTCCTGGCCCATGGCACCAAGGAGGAAGTGAATGAGACCTATGGAGATGGAGACGGGCGCACAGCGCTGCATCTCTCTTGCGCAATGGCCAATGTAGTCTTCACACAGCTGCTCATCTGGGTAAGACAGAACCTGCAGCCTCCACAGCTCTTCTGGTGCTGTGCCGGTGCTTCCCCACCTCCCTGCTACCAGGGCACAAGGCACCCTTTATCCATCCTGCTGCTGTGGGTTCCCCCACATGCCCACTGGCACTGACCTGCCCACCGGCACTGACCTGCCCACCTTCCCAGCTCCCTCTCCCTGC
>VZTJ01002602.1:97086-138706 GCA_013397795.1 Orthonyx spaldingii | reverse complement strand
GAGGAGAGGAGGGGAGGGGAGGCGGGCGGGGGTGTCGCCCTCTGCTCTCATCCATCTTCTGCACATCACGGTCGAGTTCCTCCTTCAGCGCCCGCTCCGGCGGGGCAAGGCACCCCGCTCCCCCGGCGCGGCCGGCCCCTGGGAAGGCACCTCCCCCTCCCGCCTCATCAGCTGTTATTAATGGTGATTGATGATTAGCAATTACGGGGCCAGGACAAGGGTGCTTTTGTGGGGACGGGACGGGACGGGACGGGACGGGGCCGCGCCACTCGGCACAGCCCTCTCCGGGCCCGGGCCCGGGCCCACGGACGAGGAGAGCCGGCTCCGCTCCGCCCCGGCTCCACTGGCTCACTCAACCGGACCCGAGCCGGCCCTCTCGGCAGCTCCTGACGGCCGAGCCCGCGGGGAGTGGCCCGGGGACGGCGGCGAAGGGCGGGCTCCAGCGCCCCGACGGACCGGCCCTGGCCAGGCACCGGCCGTGCCGTGCCTGTGCCGCGTCTGATCCGCAGACTGCCCGCCGCCGATCAGGGTGCGGGGAAGCAGCCGCTGGGCAGGGTCGGGACAGTCCCTTTCCCCGCCCTGGAGCCTTGTCAGCTCGGAGCGGGGTCTCCGTGAGAGCGGCGGGCTCGGGCGCCGCGGGGCCGGGAAGACCGCGGGGCCTCCCGCAGACGCACTCGGATCAGGGTGGGAGCGGACGGGGTGTCCTGAAACGCCCCCTCGTGCTGCTCCCCCGCGGCCCCGACACCGCCAGGCTCCCCTCGCACTCCGTGTGCCAGGCTCCGGGTGACGGCCCGCGGCCCTGGTGCGCATCGCTCCGTCTGCAGAGCAGGCGAGACCCGTGCGAGTCGAAAGCTCCTGAGCTGCGGCGAGAACTGTGCGGCGCCGCTGTGCTCTCTCTGTCGGGGGAACATCGCCTGCCCCTTGTGGGGAGTTCCCATGCTAAAACAGAGGACTTTGTTCCCCCAGGTCGGCATCTGTGTTGTCCTCTGCCTATAGCGCGCTGCTCACCAGACCTGCAGTAGACAAACTGAAGCCCTGCTTCAGAACAGTATCAGAATTTCTGTGTAAAGTGCTTGGAAGCCAAGAAATGCTAGCATGTCTACGCTCACTCCAACTGTAGTTTCAGTGGCACAGAGACACGCCAGACCTCTAGCTCTCCCCTAGGGGTATTCCTCTTCTCAAGGCCCCTGTGTGTTCCTGCCTGCATTCCCCCTTTGACCAGGATGCAGTCCCTCTGGCTGCTTAGCTACCCAGGCTTCCTGGTGGCATCGATATCTGTGTAAACACATGGGTTTCTCCACCATCACCTTCTGCTCTGTCCCTGAGGAGGTCTGGAACACCACTTTGAAGTGTGTGTGTTTTCTGTGGGACATAACAGCCCAGCCATGGAGTTGAACACAGTGTGGAGCATATGAGGCAAAGTGAGCCCATTGTGCTGAAAGTGGGGTACTCAGCCTGCCTTCACTGAACAGGCACAGTCTGAATGCCCAGGGCCCAGATATGACATCACAGCGCCTCCTCTTTATCTTATGTCTTTTGTGCCTTTCTCTGTAGCACATCCTTATGGTCTCAAGGAATTATCCCTCCACAGCAAGAATGGCCCTGCTCCAAGCCAGGGAAATGGGTGTGGAGAAGTCAATGGTAATATAATCATCCAGGCTCAAATCTTGAATTGTAAAACTGAAGCCTGGCATAGGGGATCCCTGCCACCACTCTGATGGAGACACCTCCCACCCTTGGATCATTTGAGAGAGTGAGAGATGCCCGTCTTGGCAGGTCATTGACCGGTTGCAGCCCCTAGTCCAGGATTAGGGCCCAGATTCCATGCTGGGAACGAACATGGCAGTGACAAGCATTTGGATGAATCCCACCACAGAGACCAGTTGTGACACAATAAGGGACATGGCTCCAGATCTGCTGGTCAGCATTTACATTCTGTCTGTCCTTGCCCCAGCTCTCCTGTCTCATCCACCAGATGTCTGTGGTAAAGGAGCCTGCAGGTTGCAGTCATCTTCATGTACATAGTTTGGGTCCATTCCCTGATATGAAAGCACTTTAGACCATGGAGAAAGTGAAAGCATAGCCATGTGTTACTGGATCTCAAGCCTGCACTCAAAAGGGCCCAGATCCAGGCTGTGCAAGCAGCTTTCTGACTCCTTAGCAAATGCAATTTGATCACTTGTTCAATGAATCTTTTCTATATAACCTTCAACCCAGACCTCACACCTACAGATAAGTTAGCAAGATATTTGTTTGAGAGCAACAGGAAACTGCTCTCTTTAGTGACCTTGCTGGGTAACTGAGCGAGTTGGGGGTGACCTGTGGCTCCCATGAGGGAGGATGGCAGCCCGTGTCCACAGCGGCAGGTCCTACCTGAAGACAAGAGCACACACTCAATACTGACCTCTGCACCTCAATAGCTTGCACCCTGCAAGTCCCTACTAATGTCTTCAAGGTTAAGGTTCTGCTTACGTGGTCATACACCTGCATTACCTGCAGCCCCCATCTCCCTTCAAACATTGAGTTTTTGTTCCACGCTAGGGGCAGCAAGGAAAGGCTGCTTCGAGAGGGGTGGGAAGCCAGGCAGGAAGGGCTGCAGCAGGGCAGGGGCTTCACTGACCAGGATGCATTCCCACAGGACCTGAGGAAGGTGACCAGAGCAGATCTGATAACAGATGGCTGCATCATCTGAATTAGTCCTGACCCTGGAGGGCCAAGCCTCCAGGAGCGGGGGAATGTACTCAGAGCCCCAACAGCTTACTCCACTCTGGTTTACTTTGTCTCATGAGACTTTGTAGTAGAGGTGGAAACTCATGTGCAAACAGTAAAGCAAAGATGCAGAAAAGGATATGTTGAAGGACTGCAGAAAAAAAAAAAGGTTGTAAGAATAGTAAAGCAAAGATTGTGCTGCTGTATTCTAGTGTGTACATGAAATGGGACAGAGCTCCTACATCCACCATCGGCACAGGGTGAGACAACTTAGCATGAGGGTCCAGGTTGTATGTCCACCCATTGAACTTCCACGGGCTTTCCCAATTTCAATTGCGTAACCTCTGTCTAATCTTCCACAGCTTCATGCTGCCTAGTGAAATGCAGTTTCCATGGCTTCCACTTGAGGCTCAGACCTCCGCTGCTCACATGCTCCCTGGGCATCTTTCCCTCTCCAAACACCTCTGCAGAAAGCCCCTCGATTCCAGTTTGAAGGGCTTCATCCCTCCCTCCTAAGGAGCCAGTGTGTTTCCTTAATGTGCCTGAAGATAGGCTGTCCGACACGCCAGATGCAGCAGAAATATTAATTGTGTGTGCAATTTGTAAAGCCCCTGGTCTCATTGCACTCTCAGCTGTTGATACAGATCTCTCAGGACCTCGCTAGGTACCTTATCAGACACTGAGTTAAAAAGGAGTCTCAGGAGGAGACCTGCTCTCTCCTGTTTTGGGGTCACTGAATCATGGCTCGTGTTTTTCAGTCTCAACATGTGGTTCTGAGTCTCACAAAGCTGGCCCCAAGTGCTGAATTCAAGTCCAGTCTCTGCAAGCAGCACTTTCAGCAATCACAGAGCAGCCTGGCCCATCTCCTCCATCATGCCACTGCCTTTGATTCCCACCTCTTTTCTCTGTTTTCTGCATTAGAACTGCTCAAGCATCTTCCTCCACCTCCTCCTCCTCTTCTCCATTCCTTGTTGCAGACGAATGGACAAGTTCCATTTGCCTGCTTTTCTGGAGTCAGTAGGAAAGACTGGAAAGTGTCCTGCTTAACACTTGACACTTGGGACACAGTGTCTGTGTTGAGGATGGTACATGACCTGTTTGGCCAGCACAGAGGATCCTGGGACAAAGCCATCAGCCTCTAAAAACGTCCATGTTTGGAACATGCCAAGTGGGACCCTCAGAGGCTGTTAATTAAGGAAAATTTGGTCCCGTGCTACTGGGCAGAAAAAGAACCATCCGGGCCAGCTTTCCTCTCTGAGGTGGAGTGTCTGGAGTGTATGCCTGATGCACCAGATGTTGGCCAAATACAGGCCAGTTAATTTTTGCTGTATCTGTAATGCGTGAAGTTCTGAGACAGGCACACAGCACAGCAACCACAACTGCAACAGTTAAAGTGTAATGACTGACCGGGAAATGAAAGCAGGTCTTCCTAATGGAAACTGCTATGCAGTCTTAACTTTATGCCTCTACCTGCTCCACTTACTATCTCTGCACGGAATCTAGCACAACAGGACTAAATCTAGTCACAGCCTCTAGGCATTCCTGCAGTATAGCTGCTAAACACATTAAAAGCAAGAGTAACATTGTAAAATTATTTACTCAAAGTTTGGGAAGTCTAGAGAACAGGCTGGCTCTGGTCATGGTATGGTTTGACCAAAGCTGGGCTCCCGCCAGGCACAGATTCTGCTGCTGGATGTGCCCATGACATGGTGCACCAGGCTCTGCAGTCACACACTGCCTGGGGTGGGCAAGAGCTCATGTGCAAGGGGCACCCAGGAGGTTCAGCTGGCCTCTGCAGACATGGTCCCACAGGCTTTCCCCAACTGCAGAGCTGCCCCATGTACTTCTGTCTTCGGTTTCTGCAGCAAAACCCATCTATGGCAGCTGAGGAAATGCCTGTTCATGCCTGGGGAACATATTTCAGAGATAGACCTGGCAGAGCCATAGCTAGAGCAATAAGAATCCAGGATCCTCATTAATAGTAGCAAGAGCATTCCCAGGTGCATGGGTTTGCAAGATCTCAGACCAGAATTTTTTGTTTCGGTAGTCCTGGACAAGGTTCACATATTCCTTTCACATATTTCTTTGAGGATTGTTCTGCTTAGGAGAGCCAAGCTCTCACTCACTCCTGTGTTTGGATCCTGCTCAGGGGAAGTGATGTTAGCCAAATCCTTTAGATAATTTATGGGGCTTCTAAGGCACAGGGCTGGTACCTCTTGCATGTTTAACCTGGAAGCAGCTCTCTCCAAGTTCTGCTCCAGCAGTTACGTGAGCATGGCACTCTAGAACCTTTCATTCGGAAGACATCCATCATCTGCAGGTCACTGTATAGACATATATCTCATGGCTCTGTGACAGAACCCAAGAGCCTATAAGCAGAGCTGGTGTTCTCAGAGTGCAGGATGCAGGATTCAGAACAAAATGGGTTATGAAACACTATCCACAATACAGGCTGGCACACCAACATCATTTCTTCAGCTGGGAGAACAGTCCATTCAAAGGCACCACTGAAAACAGTCTGACTCCATCGTCTTTGTGCCCTCCCTTCAGGTATTTATCCACACTGATGAAATCCCCATCTCTTCTCCAGGCTGAACAGTTCCAGCTCACTCGGCCTTTCCTCATAGGAGAGGTGCTCAGGTAATTTTTCTGTGTTAAGATATTGTTACTTTGTCACTGCTCAAGTTTCTCCAGGTCCTTGAGGCAACTTTTGTTGGCCATTTCCTTGTCTTCTGACCGTTCTCGATACCTTCTGCTACCACTACAAAGTTATACCAAACCTGCTTTTGTTGATAACTTTGCTGATGATCCTTTAAGTGACCTGAACCACCCACCTAAGGAAGCAGCTGCAGGTGACACTGCTGACATGTGGCAGTGAGCCAGGAAACGGAGTGGGGCTGACAGCCCAAAGAGCATCAGTGTGCAAAAGGGGTCTGCTCCCCCAGGATTCACCTGTGGAACATGGCACCTCAGGAGCACCAGCCTCTGCTGCAGCACCTCTGCGTGGAAACAGAAGTGCAGGAAGGATTTGGAGTTGTGCTTCTCACAAAGAAAGACCAGAAGCCCTTGGCAGTGGGAGAGCTGCTGTCGAGCAAAGCAAGCCCTCAGCATGAGCCCAGCAGAGCTCTGGCTCAGGGGGTCTGTCTTGCTGTGGAGGGGGGGGTCACAGCTTGGGGTGGACACTGAAGTTCCTACTGCCCTGAGTCAGGGCACCTTGGGCTGCCTTCTCAGGGGGAGTCACAGCCACGGTTGTTGGGCAGCCCCTGAGGTGCTTGTGTGCTGGGAAAAGAATGGGGTTTGCCTTTGTGGGTCACATCCAGCCCTGAGGTCCTTTGGAACTCCTCACCACTGTCTGTCCCACTCAAGTGAAACATGCTTGGTGCTGCCCAACAGATGAGATGTCAAAGCTAAAGCTTGAGAGAAATGGTGTAAGAGGAAATATTTTAAAAACTTAATAAAAGCAGCAGCACCATTTATTTCAGAACGTCTTTCTCAGAAACCACCGCAGGCAGCACATTCAGAGCAAGGAAGCTGCTGGTAGAACCCGTACAAACCAGTGGGGTCAAAATGAAGGAAACTCAGGTCAAGTCAGAGCTGCCAATGAGGTGTCAATGGAGTTAGCAGTGCTGGGAAGGGAAACTGGAACTTATTATCCTGGGGCCAAACAGTCTCAGCAGACAGCAGCTTGTGGCAGCCCAGTGCAGGCGAGTGGTTCATAGACCTGTAATTAATCAGCCTGATCTCTTTGGGACTGGGCTGAGCACTATGCAGATGAACCGTGGTCTGGGCTAGGGCAGATCCCCATGTGATTTAAAAATAACCCCTGAGATAAGAAATCTACATGCACCATGATAACCTGTTCTAAGATGCAATTAACTAGAAGATTAATTGCCCTTGCTATTAAAAATGTCTCATTTTTTCTTTGTGTTTGCCCAGCTTCAATTTGCAGTCCATGGATCTAGTTTTACCTCCAAGTGCCACTCAGAAGGCCTGACAGCGCTGAATGAACCCTGGACGGGGGCTGAGCAAGAAGGCACAGTAGGGTCCAGCAGTGGGTGTCAGGGGAAAATGAAGGGGTCTGGGCACTCTTTGGGAGGGGCTCTCAGCCCCTGCTGCCCTGTGAGTGCTGAACTGGAGAACAGGCACCCACAGCCCCCCACAGGATGGTGTGTCCAATACCCACCCCTCTGCAGCTCCCACTGCCAGGAGCCCTTGCAGTCCATCACCTGCTCACGGTGCTGCTCCGGATCCCTGCAATTTCTCAAACCTCCTGAAACATCAACCCTAGAGTAGGATGGCCCTGCAGCAGAGAACCCAGAGACCTGCAGGCACTGGGCCCCTGTCCCAGGTGTCTGTGTGCAACACACATTGTGCATAATGAAAATATAACTCAGTAAATGTTTCTGCTCTGCATTTGAAACAACTATGTGCAATATTCATATTTTACAGTGGTAATGAAATACTTTCTATTCCATCAGTAATTAAGGAAGATGCTAAACTGTATAAGTAACAATTTTTATAATGTGCAGGAGAAGAGCTTACATCCAAGAGTATTTAATTGGCTAATGAGTTCACTGAACCATTTATTTTTTTCTTTATAACAAATCATGGCACACTGGGGAACTTAAGATTACTAGGGGGAAAAATACCAATGTTTTGTCAGTATTTAAATGTGTTCACATGGATATCCAAGAAACTACAGAGTAGTTAGTTCAACATACCTCCCAAGAAATCACAGACAAGCAGTCAAAGGATGTCCTGGGTAAGTTAGTAAAAACTAGAATTCAATTTAATATATTTTGAAAGAGGTACTTTCAAATGGTTTTATGTAACTTTTTTATAAGCCTACAAGTTTGATAGAGCTAATAAGAGAGATGGGATATGCTTAGAATCCTGTAAGTCATTTGACTAAGTTCTGCATGGCATTCTAATACGGAAAATTAGCTGTATGCTGCAGTTAGTATGCTCAGTATCAGCAGATCCAAAAGAACTTGGTGATTGAGAAGACTTATCTGACACAGCCATTTGACAGGTGTATTTCTGGCTCTATTCTCTTCACATATCAATGCCAGATGCTATTAGCAATCAGGGAGAAATAAAAAACAATTGCTGATAAAATTATTGGAATGGATAAAAATTAATTGTTGGGATGGTAAAAGTAACAGGTGGCACTTGCTCAAGACAACCTGATCTGGGTTGCTGGAAACATAAGGTTCATTAACAGCCTGGTTTGTTACATTGAACGAAGTATAAGGTGAAACATACAAGAAGAATGGGGGTTCACTTTAAATCAGGGATGCCATCATGGATGGTAAGGTGTGAAAATCATTAGAGGTTGCAACATCTGCCATCTGAGCACAGACCACACTGACTGGAGGGCATCACTGCTCAGGCCTCCTCCTGGGATGTGTAAATGGTCAAATCACATCAAATACGAACTCAAGCTTCCTGGGCAGTTGTGTGGATCTCACATTCACAACAGAACAACCCTCACACAGTCACAGCACAACCCTGTTTTGAGTGCTGTGCACAGTTGTCCTCCCTCCATCTCCAAGGGATGCACTGCAACCAGAAAAGGCCCAGGGAAACCCTGTATGTAGAGTAAGGGCTGTGTGACAGCTTCCACACAGGAACAGCACAGCTGAATAGAATTCCATCCCAAATAAGGAGAGAAATAGCAGAGATCTGTATAGTTTTAAATAATATGATGAAGAGAAACAGACAATTGTTGCCCATATATTCTTACATGCCATGTAATGAAACATGACAGTGATAGCAGAAAGATAAATAGAAGGAAGTGATCAACACACTGTGCAATTCTTCTCTCCTTGCCACAAGGGCATCAGAATGCTCAAACATACACAGGTCCAAAAAATTACTGGTCAGATCTATTGCAGAAAAAACCCAAAACTCTCCACAACCAAAAAATACAAAGATTCCTTTTTGACTCAAAACTACCTAAGAAGCAGGTTACAACTCAGGGTGGGGACAGACATGCTGGGGAAGAGCCTCCCTCTACTTGCTTTGGCTGTAAGTACTACTATTGTTAACCCCCATTATGGCCTCTCATGCTCTTGACTGAGGAACAGGAAACATCGAGTGAGAGTCAAGCAGGTGCTTGAGGCTGGGAAGCCTGCAGAGAGTGCTGGTTATCTGTCAGAAGGGGATACCAGGGATGGGCAGGGCTTTGGCTGCACAGGGAGGGTCAAAGCAGGATCCAGTGGCTGCAGCTGGGATGGAAACTTCTGTCTAGAACTGGGATGACTTTTTCCCAGAGCATGTCACTCAAATGGCTGCATTGAGAATGCAGTGGTGGACTCGCATCTCTCCAGCCACTCCTAAGGGTGCATCTTGCTGTGATTCCTCTGCTGACAAACCTGGGTGGATGCTGAAGCAGGAAGAGCAGCCTGTTCCCAAAAGATATTCCCAGCGAACCCAGGACACAGAAGTGACCAGCAGCTGCCTGTGCCTGCAGCAGGCGGTAAAAATACACCAGAACCACATGCCCCTGTGCTAACACCACCTGATGCTCACTGTTCTCAGTGGAGACCACACTTTAAATTTCCTTGGCAAAATTGTCCCAGCAAGTACATCCAATGCTGTATTAGGAATTTCCCCTTCACGAACCGGAGAAAATAGCAAAGCTTGTTAAATTGCCAGAATGTGCTCTGGAACACTAAAACTTTTAAAATCTGTTCTTGTAAATGTTTTTGAAAATCAATTGATCAATTAGCATAACTGAGTTGAACGCAGAGCATTTGCATTCAGCCTGCATCTTAGCTTGAACCTTTCTGTTTCCGTTTGCCAAAGGGCTGAATTTCCCGATGCTTTTCTGGAGGGTTGGTTTGATTTGGTTTAGTTTTTTCCCCACCAGTTGCCTTGGTCACTCTGTAAAAGGTTCTCCCCTTTTCCTATCAGCCTCATATTCCTTGAATACTGTTACCCAGTGGTATCCTTATGCATAATGAACTCATGCCCTTTCAGTTTTGGTGGGAGCACAGACAAAATTCAGTTTCTGAAGATGTGTGGCCAGGGATGGCCTATCCCTCTCAGCCACCCACCTGACCTCAGCCCTCCCAGGCACACAGCCCTCCCAGGCTCTGTCTGCAAACCTGGTGGCTCTGAGAGGAGCCCTGGAAATGTACCTGCAAGACCACCATGGGTCCTTTCTTGCAGCAGGTGCCCATCTGAGCCACAACACCTTCGTCCAGGAAAGACCAGGATGCGCCAGAGCTCCATCTGCTCCTGCACTTGCAGAAACCAGACCCTGTGGGTTCACCTATTTCCACTGGAAGAGCTGGAGCTGCCCTCATCACCCAGTGCAGAGCAGCCTTAGAACTGGCAAAAGCAACCAGCAAGACCCAGGAAACAGCTACAAGCCTAACAGTCACAAGTAACAACTACAAAATAAAGCAAACCATTACATTCAACCCTTGGCTGTTCTTAAAGAGATATTAGTTTAATGGCTGAGCATGCATTACTGAGCACAGGTTACTGCAGGCATAGGGACAATTTTGGAGAGAAGGATGGTACACCTGCCCAGGTGTGTTGCTCTGCAGGCTGCCTTCAGACCAGGACACCAGGTTAGGCTAAGGCAATTCCAGATTGTACTGCCACCAAAAAGGACAGACCTTCCTGTTTCTGTTCCTCCTTCACTCACAGACATCATCTGGCTGAAAATGAACTCTCTAAAGTGGTGATTAGACTTTGGGAACAAGACCACTGGCTGTGATCCCATAAACAGATCACCTGAGCAGAAAAGCCAGTTCAACCAGCAGGAAGGAGCTAATCTCAGACTCAGTTCCTACACTGGTTCAAGTGAAAAGCAATACTGGTCCATGGTGAGAGGGCATGACATTATCCGTGTATTTTAAAGACTTTGGCTCCCCTGTAAACTTCATCCCTGTTTTGCAGAACATTGTGGTCACCTCAAGCCAACACCTCACCTCTCTGCCCCTGGATGTCATAAAGCACATAGTTAAACCTTCTTGAGATACACCATCTCTATATTGCATTATAATACCTACACAAAGGCAGCCACAAGTGCCTTCCAGGCACCTTGTATGCACCTGTACCATGTAAACACATCCCTCTTGTACCCTGTTAGCATTCCTGCTGGGGCCCATCAGCAGTGCAGGCACATTAGGAACAGCACGATCAACCTCACAGTGTGGTTTTGAGCTCACCCTCTCAGAGCAGCAGGGCCTGGCTGTATAAGATGGCAATAACTGAGGGCAAAGAGCTACAGGCCATGTGCCCAGAGAGGCAGGAACAGACAGCACCATTGGGTCTGTCAAACAGCTTTATCTTCAGAGATGCATGTTGCAGAGTCCTACTGTTGCTGTGGCCAGGCAGAGGCCAGGCAGAACCAGTGCAGCAAGAGGAGGGACCCAGAGTATGCTGCCCTGGGTACCTGTGCCAGCCACAGCTGTGGTGCTCAAGGTACTCCTTGGGCCAGACACAGTAATGGAGTTTGCTTACAGCAGATCTTTAAAGGATTTATAGTGCTTCCCTTTATTTACAACTGTCTTGAAGTTGCAGGATCAAACATTTCCCTTGACGTTGTCGAGAGTGTGGTGCAGCCCAGGCTGTAGTGTGAGCCCGCACAGTGCTCTGTGGGTGCTGGCTGCTCTCTGCCCAGGGCACCAGCATTCTCAGGGCACATTCCTCCTCACCCAGCAGTGAGGTCCTCAGTGCTGCATAAGCACTGCCATCCTGCCCCAAGCTCCTGAGCCAGGTAACCCAGACGTTGTATCTTCATGAAAGGGGTTTGACTGGAACACCTACCACACATTTCCCTCTGAGAAGCAGGTGGGTGCACAGGTCTGAGTGCATATGCCACCACCCACGGCGTGTCAGGTGAGCTCTGTCAGGACACATCTTCAAGGAAATGTAGAAGTTGTGCTCAGGTAGGTATAAAGACCAGGATTTATTCCAAACACCTTTGGATACAGACTGTAAACAACTTGACTAAAGACAGGATCACAGCAAACATCCAGGGCACCAGAGTTGCCTAGTACAGGCTAGAGTATTTGGATTTGGGACAGAGAAACTGATATCCTACTACTAAGCCTGTGATCCATGCAGCGTCTTTGCTCCTTGTACCACAAAATGCCCTAATACCCATACCCACCTTTTCTTAGTCTGGAGTCTGTCCTGATCAGTATGAACAAACAGAATGCTCCAAAACAGGTGCATGAGGCAGAGCACAAGGCTGGTTGGGACTGGGACACAGCAACAGGCTTGGCACAGGGGGCTGATGTGGCCAGGCAGGAGTGGGGTGAGGGAAAGGGTGTAGCTGGGAAGGCACAGACTGCATTGGCAGGGATGGAACATCCATACAGAAAGGCACAGCAGGACTGGAACCACAACCTCTAGTAGAGAACATCCTCAAAGCCGAGCAGCAGGAACTGGTGCAGGGCACTTGGCAGGTGTAGCTGAGACAGGACCAGAAGCAGCCGGCCCTCCAGGAGCATCCTGAGAGTGCAGCGAGCCAGGTGCTGCAAGGAGCGAGGTCTGTGCCCCAGGGAGAAAAGTGACTGGTAGAAACATGGGTATTTCTACAGAGAAAAGAAAGGACCAGAGGTAAACAAAGGTGAAGATATCACCCTGGGACCAGAGGTAGAACCAGACATCCATTTGCCTCACTATGGAGCATCCTCCCTGTACCCAACAGCACCATCCCTGTGTCCTGCAACCCCGCACTGCCAGCCCCAGCTCTGCCCAAACCCCTCCAGGCCCAGATGCCCCTGGCAACCCACCAGAACCTGGACGTGTGTTCTTCAGGCAGCAGTAGGCATTTGTTCCCTCACCTGTACAACCTCTACTGGAACTGCTGCCACCCAGTCCTCAGAGACACGCACATGGGTATAGCTGTTCACCAGGGCCTCGATGACACGTGGGCAGGTGTGGCAGTACCGCAGCACCTGGCCAGGGAGAGAGCAGGTGATCATCATTGGACAAGATCTTGCAAGCCCCACTGTCACCTCCTACAATACTGCTCAAACCCAGATGTGGTAAATCTGGTCAACTCCTGTCCTTCCCTCATGCTGACCCAGGAGAGAAAAACCACTGCAGGTATGAAGCACCAGAGAATCCCTCCTAGCAAAGAGAGTGACTGAGCCATCACCCAGTATGCACGGCATGGCTGCCTTCAGCACTTCTGGGTCCCCACAGCTTCTCCTCACAGACCATCGTACATGGCTGGGATGATGATCTCCATCGGCTTCACTGCTGCAAGTAGCTCATAAAGACTAACACTCTGCTTTACACCAGGCTCCTTACCTCACATTTCAGCAGTTAGAGCATGAGCCATTCCAGGGCAGGGACTGGCACCCATTTTGTGATCAGCACACACTATGCCTCTGTTGAGGGCCACACCAGGGTCTCAGGGATGCAGATTGTGCCTGTTTGGTGCAGGGCTGCAGAGACATCTGTACTTGTGTCTTAAGCAGTGCTGTGCCCATGTCAAGGGCTGCACAGAGCCCCAGAAAACTTCACACATATTTGTACAACACCTCTGGTGCATCCCACGTTCGTGTAGGTGCAGGTGGCACACCAATGCCATGTACCCAGCAACAGTGCAGCCTTTGGAGCACACCCCACACAGGCAAACCCGCACAGAGGCAGATTTCCTCGGCTCCAGGCTGC
This sequence comes from Orthonyx spaldingii, assembly GCA_013397795.1. NCBI lineage: Eukaryota > Metazoa > Chordata > Aves > Passeriformes > Orthonychidae > Orthonyx > Orthonyx spaldingii. The sequence goes on along the minus strand of VZTJ01002602.1, from coordinate 125,347 downwards.
CACTCCCCATGGCCCAGGCCAGCAGTAGCTGTCAGAGTCTATTCTGGCTGTACCAGTGATCCTCATTATCTGGCGTTAATAGGAGATTAATTAGTGTTAATTGTTGATTTTCCTGTATTTTCCCAAAGGGGAGAGCAATCTGCTGATCTCCGGGCTGGGTAATTATTGCACTGCTCAGGAATTAAGACAGGAAATTAACCCTTTGTCTGCTGGTGTCTTGCAGAGACAGCAGAAGCTGGAGGGTGTGCCCCTGAGAAGAAACACCTCCAGAGGAAAAGGTCCAACACTTTCCAGAGCAAGTGGTTATGGAAACTGAGTGAGCACTGTCCATACAGGTTAGCAGACAGAATCAGGAGTGTCCTGCAGGAAAACGCACCCTAGGAGAAAGCATCAGGGATTCCCACACAGTAATGCCAGTTCTCCCTTCCCAGGGCCTGGGCAGAGCAGGGCAGGACAGCAAACACGCTGCCGTGGAACCAGCCCTGCTGTGACAGGAGGGCAACTGGGGTCCTGATATTGTTCACAGCCTCCCCCTCCCACCACACTCCCGGCACCACCGGAGCTCTGCACCTTGAGGAGGGAGCCTGGCCAGATGCGGACGGCTCCGTGGTTGAGCAGTGCTCGCACCACGAGCTCCGGGCGATGCTCTAGCTTGTAGGCAGCTACTTGCAGGATGTTGTGCAGGGCCGTGTTGCCGCCATAGTTCATGACATTAACATTGGCACCCCGGGCCAGCAGTAACTCCGTGATTTGGGCATTGGCGTTCTTGCAGGCCAGGTGAAGCGGGTGCTGACGGTCCTGATCCGCAGTGTTGATGCTGGCACCGCTCTCCACCAGCAGCTGGCAGACCCGATAGTAGCGGTCCATGTCCTGGGCCTGATGGGGCTGAGCACAGGCAGCGTTCAGTGGTGTTTGGCCCTCCTTGTTCTTTACCTCCAGCTCAGCCCCGTGGTGCAGAAGCAGCTGGACATGCTCTGCCAGGCCGTGCCGTGATGCCACGTGCAGGGCTGTGTCATTCTCCTCCTCTGTCCGACTGTTTGCGCTGGCACCGTGCTGCAGCAGCTGCCGGACACACCTGTATGAGCCAAGGTGACTTGGTGACCATTTCTTGTCTCCACCTCCCATCCTACCTCCCAGACCCCACATCTGTACCATCCCACAGCTTTTCTCCAGAGTCCAAAAATCCCTGCTCCTCATGCCCTGGAGCAGTGTTTTTAAGCCAGAATGACTGTGAGCAGAGATACTGTCACCCTAATTTCCGTTAACTCTGCACAGATCCCTTAAATTATTGTCGTACTTGATGCCTGCTCACATACGCAGTGGATCTGCTCAGGAATGCCCTGAACATTCCAGTGTGACCATTGGCTCCACGTTGCTGGTGGGTAGGCCAGATAGCAGCACCTGGCTTGGTTGCACCTGCTAAGGACACAAGCTTGCAGTCACCTGTTTGACCTCAGAGGTGATCCTGGCCCAGGAGGAGGCATGAAGGCCACCTCCATTCTGCACCCACCAACCCACCTTCAGGGATGAGGAGGGACCCCTCCCACATGGGATTAGGCTTGAGAGGGAGGAAGGCTGGCTGTGTCCCCTGAGCAGAACTCACTCGATGGAGTCTGAGCTCTTGCAGAGGTGCAGGGGCCTGTAGCCATTCTCAGAGACAGCCTCAGGATCAGCTCCGGCGCTGAGCAGCAGGCGCACGCAGTCAGTGCTGGCAGCTGCACAAGCCTCATGCAGGGCTGTCTTGCCCCCTGGAGCAAAGTCGACAGCAGCGCCCCGGAGCAGCAGGAGCCGCAGGCAGTCGGTGTAGCCCCGGCTGGCTGTGATGTGCAGCGGCGTGGTGAGCTCCTGCTCATAGCTCAGCGACCACAGTCCTGCAGGGACAGAGAGGTCAGGGAGCCACGTCCAGCCACAGTGTGCAAAGTCCTGCCTGTTTCCGTGATGTACCTGGTGTACTTCCCCCCTGAGAGACTTGTGTTTCTCCTCAAGGGACTTCCAAGTCCCTTCCCTGCAAAGTCCCTGTGTTTGGACTAGCCTGCCAAAGGCAGAGATCCGTGGAAGGCTCTCAGGCCACACAGCCATGCAGACAGGGAGCTCCAGGGAGCAGAAGCCCACGGCAGAGGCTCTTCTGGGCAGTGTGCCCTTCGCCTGTGTCTCAGGTGGGTACCAGGGGTTTCTGTTGTCAGAAGTGCAATGGACGAAGGGTCTGGGACACCAGCAGGGCTGATGGCAGCACGGTGGCTGGGCTAAACACCATGTGTGAAGCACCACCAACACAAGGAACCAGGCAGTAAGAGATGTGTCAGAGTCAGCTGCCATATGCACAGAGTACTCAAGCCCCGAGAAGGGTGCAGACAACAAGCTACAGCAGAGATGGACATCTAGGGCCTAGGAGAGAGCAAGGGGCTGAAATGTGCCAGCTCTCAAAGATGCTGACCCAGCACAAACCATAGGTGAGCTGGTGCAGTCTGCTGGCTAACAGCCTGCAGATGCTACAGCAGAAAAGCTCCTTAAACTGTGCTTCTTGCTGCCTATCCAGACTGAGCTGGAGGACATCCCAGACTGCATGGCATGTTCCACACTACATCCTCTCAGCTCCTTCTTGCAGAAGCAGTACGTGGTCATCTGTGTTTTCCAGGGCCAGGTTCAAATGGAACCACCTGAAAGACCTAACTCATGTTGTGACAATCTGGCACAATCCGCAGTGGGACCTGGCAGCCCAGTGCAGGCTGCCCACAGAGCAGTTCCCAAGCACTTAAGACAATCCCTGTAAGAGGGGCCAGGTTTCCTGGATGCATCCTGTGCTCTCAGAAACATGAACCCCCTTCCATAAGGAACACAGGAGAACCTGACACATCCCCATGCTCTTGTTCCCATTCCCACTCCTCTGTAACCCAAGTAGCATGCATAACACACAACCCCAGCAACAGCTATGCCCCACAGCACACACCACAGGCTGAGCCCCACTGCTCCCACATACTCAGCCGGCGGGGGTTGAAGCGGTAGTTCTTCCACTCTTCCAGGTCACTGGTGTCAAACACAGCACTGGGGCTCAGGTTGTTATGAGGATCTCTGAGGATTGCAGCTACAGTGCCCTGATCCCCAGCCAGCAGTGCCTGCCAGAACACCTGGGCAGGGCCACGCGCCTGTCGTGTGCGGATGGGCTCCCGGCTCTCATCTCCTCCGCCTGTGATGCTGCCCATAACAACCAACCAGACCCTCCTCAGAGACCAGGACGGGACCTGCTGGTGCACCCCAGCCAGGCTCTGAGGCACAGCCCCACCAGCATCCTGTGTTTGGGCCAAGAGTCTGCCTGCCAGCCCGGGGTGTGCCACAGGGAGGGGGAACATGTCACATGCCTCTCTTTGGCCCAGGCTGGGCACAGCTCAAGTCTCAGCTGTTCTATTCTGGGAAACCTTGTGACCAAACGGTGGGGCCAAGAGGCTGGTAAAGGCTCTGCTCAGGCAGCAGTACCTCTGCAGTGCCCTGCTGTGAATGGAAAATCCTCAGGCAGGGCAGGAGAGCTTGAAGGGTAGAAATGGGGACAGAACATCACTAAGACAACAGAGAGGGAAATGGTTTCATGTCTACTCAGCATGTTGTTGCCCAGTGCTGCCCAGACCACAACAGCATGACCCCAGCAGCTCCACACACATCTCCATGCCTTTGCTCATCCCTCAGCTCCACGCACATCTCCCACGTGCGTTGCACACCCATTTACAAGTTCCACCTGAGCCATTGGCACTAGGGAGGTTTTTAAACAAACTACAGGAGAGCTCTTTTTAATCAAAGCCAAAGGAGTGGTAGAAATAGGCACAAGGATGGGAAAAATTGAAGGTAATTATCCTTTAGACCCTCCCCGCTTCCTCCTTTTTCTTGATATCCAGCCTTGCACAGAGCCCCTGCATAGCTTTAGTGCTCCCTTTCAGTCCTCAGACACTCCCCTGACTCAGAGTTGCTCACAGCAGTCCTGTCACCTGAGATGGTATTTTCCTCTGACCCCACTTGGCTGCATACAGCCAACCTGCCCACCTTTGTCACAGAAGAGCATGTGTTGCTCACGTGGCATCAGCACTGTGTACATACTGTTCACACCACGTGATCTAGAGAACACGTCAAACTCCATGGAAGGCTAGCAGCATTCAGTTTAATTTTGTGTCATGGAACTACTCAGATCATGCAGCTAAACACCACCTAGGTGACCCCAGCAGACCACCAAGCAACAATTACTAGGGGATCAGAACAGAGTGTAAGACAGGGAACTTTACCCTTCTCAGTAATGAAAATAAATGAGCAAGTTGTATGCTGACAGTATTCAGTTTGGTCTGCCTGTGCAGACTTCACCTTGTCTAACCAAAATATAACCTGCAAAAGGGTAAAGAAAGGGAAGCCCCTGGCAGATGTTCTCTCCTGATGGGACCCTCTATTTGCCCAAGGATATAAGCAGGTATCCCATGAGAGCTTGAGGTTCCCAGTCATGCACCAGGGAGGTAGAAAGCTGCATATCAGTGACACCAGACAGCTTACACTTCCTCTGGGCACCTTAAAATATCAACAGGGGTGATTTGGGAAAGACCAGGTCACTAGAACCTACTGTTACGTTCACTGAGTCAGTTCTAAGAACCTGTCCTACACAGTAAGTGAGATACAGAGACAAGCCTCAGGTAGAATGAAGGTTTGTTTTGGTTTTTGTTCTGTATCCTTATCTGATCAATTTGGCAGCGCATTTTTACTTTGTGCTTGATGAATGATCTTGTTTGGTTGGGTTTTTCATGCCTTGAAACTTTGTTGATAAGAGAAATTTCTGTGTGAGGTTGTTTTACATTGTCTGTTCCATTTTCTCTGGGGCACAAACCTTTACAAGCAGAGAGACTGGCCGTTTGGTGCCTGGTAGCCTAGCATAAGACAGGAGTTACAACACTCAATTAATATTTTACTGACGAATAGTCTCAGTTATGTAAAAGGTGTAGTGATTTCATTCCTAAGTAGACTGCAACAATTCAAAACCTGGGTTGTACAAATCTTGCAACTCAGTAAATAATCTTCACCACTCACAAGCAGCAGCATGTGTATCTGCAAGCCCACACACCCTATTTGTCTCTTGCTGGAGTGGATCCCCACAAAACGCTGTTATCTGACTAAGCACCAGGACACTTGGCTTGCTCCTCTGGAAAAGCAGCTCCATCAACAGCTCTTCCATTCTGTTATGGGTGGCTTTTGCCACCACCCTTCTGTTGAGGAGGGCGGTACAGTTAAGGCCCTTCCACACTTAAGGCTCTTAAATTCTGGGAGTCTGCCTGCACCACATCAGTAACTGACAAGAACAAGGGCATGCCCAGCCTGCTCAGCACACCTCTGCTTTGAACACACCAGCCGCAGTGCTTACTGAGAAGCTCAGAGATGACATTGATGAGAAGGTAAGTAAAAGGGCCCAGAGAGTGTGGAAGCATGTATGGCAGCCCCAAGATGTGCCTGGACAACGTACAGCAAGATATACAGATGGAAGGAAACACCAAGGATGATCACCTCCTACTTCCTGTTGCTCAGAAAAGTTTGCTTCCACCATCTTTCTGGTAGACTGGATTTCTGCTCCCCTTGTCAAATCCACCTCATGGAACAGAACAGCATTCTGATGCCTTTTCACCCATGCACTCTCCCCACCTCACACATATTTCACATCCATCCCAGCAATCTCTAACAGGACAGTCTTGAGGATGTGCTTCTCCAACAACTTTTCCAAGGGCCCTATTCTCATTAGTTCCCGGTAGATCCGCCTCATGCCACCTTCAACAAGTCTGCTACTGTTTGTTCTACAGCCTTGGAAACCTATTTCCTCACACCAAAGATGTTCTTCCCAAGTCCTTCTTCCACCACCCTTTTTCCACCACTGGGGATTCCTTTCAACAGTTTTCTCAGGTGCCTGAGCCCTATCTTTGGATCCCATCCTGGGCACTTTCTATCCCGTCCACGTTCCAGGCCCTCATACCCACCACGTTTACTGCTAGTCCAGCATAGTTCATCACCCCTGGTCTCAATGATGAGATTGATGGCTGCGCTCTTGGTGAAGTACTTCTGCACCATGTCCAGGTCTCCAGTGAAGAGCGCATTCTGGACCAGCAGGTCCTGGCACTCCAGTGGCTCCAGGCGGCGGTGCTGGTGTCCCCAGCCATCCGCGCGCGGGCTGTGCTCGCTGCTGTGGCATTGGGACCTCACACTGCGAGAATACTTCCACTGATCCGGCTGCAGCAAACGTTGTGTGGCAGGGCGGAGAGGGAAGGTGCAGTCCATCACAGGTAACTAACCTGAGAAGTCTGACCCACACAGTAAATGAGCTATTGCAGCAAAGATCCTCTTGTTCAAGGGTTTGTCCTTTGCAGGTTGCTCCTGGGTTTCAGCTTCCCTGCATCTGGCTGGACTCAGGCACAGGCCTGAATAACCCAGTATAAATAGCCTGGCTTGGCAGCTCTTCATCACTACCTCCCCTTCTTCCAAGAGCTTATTTTCAGCTGCTAGGTGCAATCACCAGCACAGATTTAGGCACATGAGAGGGGTAGCAGGCAGCCTGCAAACACTCTCTTTGTGCTTGTTTGCTCTGCAAAGAGCCCCTGCTCCACACGGTGCTCCCACCGAGAAAGAGGCAGAGCAAGGCGGGGACAACCATGGCAGGGAGGTAGGTGGGTGAGGAGGAGCTTGGGAAAGGCCTGGATCAGATGTGGTGTCAAAGTCATAAGGGACTAAGGACAGGACCCTTCCCCACAGGTGACTCCACAAGGACCAAAAGACCCTCACAAGTCCCACACACTGCTCTGGGAATGAGTCCCTTCCCTGCAGCAGCAAGACTGGCTGCCCACAGGGCTTGGCAGATACAGAAGGGCAGAGAGGTGAGCCCTGAGAAAATCAGTTTGTACAACGCAAATTATCCTCTCACATTGGTCCCAAATTGTGATCAAGTTCTTTGTGGTGTGGCTGGAGGTGCTGATCAGACAGGGAGCCAGACTTTGCTTGTGTTCCTTTTGGCAGCTGTTTCCAGAGCAGAGAAAACAATTATGTAAGAACCTTGAAGCTGAAGAGGGTCCATGAACCAGCCCCAGTACTGGGATCATGCCAAACATTCCCATTGCCACAGAACAGATGCTCTGTGCCAGTGAGCACCTGCAGCATCCCACTGGTGCTGGACTGGGAGCACATTGTTTTCCTGAAGGATGCAGTGGCTGTATCTCCAGCTCCACCATGGAATCCACATTCAAGCCTCACAGAGTCTCCTCCAGCCAAGTGAAGGGCTCTGCAACAGCCCTGACTTGGGGAACTTTGAGTACAGGAAGTCTGGATTCCCTAAGAGATGAGGAAAAGGAGAAACTAAGAATTCTTAGTTCCTCTCCAACCTGTCTTTCCAACTCGTGTTCCTACCACTGGAACCAATGTCAGCATTCTCCTCCAGCTACAGGTTTGGGAACAGAATCCCAGACTAACCCCTCATGCTCAGCACTATTCATGCACCTGAGACCATCCAGGAAAGGCTCCTGGCAGGAACGCCCTGACTGCCGGTATCCACCACTCCATCACCTGCTTGCTGGCTGAGGGCAGGCAGTGCCTTCACACTCAGCATTTCACAGACCCAGGGCTGCACGTTCCTGACTGCACCACCTACCCTGGACATTTTCTTCCATTCTCATGGCTAACAACACAAAAATCCCTCAAACCACTTCAAGCAAACCAACCAACCCAAAATTACAAACAAAAAAAAAACCCACCAAAAAAAAAAAAAAAAAAAAAAAAAAAAAAAAAAAAAAAAAAAAAAAAAAGAAAGAAAAAAAAAGACAACAAAAAAAAAAGACTCCAAACCCACAAAACACAACCAGCCATCTTCAGCATCTCCAAGCCCAGCACCCACAGTTGCCAAGTAGGAAAGTCCACAAGGACATTGAGGACACTGAGGGCCCTGAGCTGCAGGCAGAGAAAAGAATATCAGAACCATCCATTTCCTATCCAGAAAAGCAGCCAGACAGGTCACTGAGCAAGAGACAGAAATGTCAGAACCCAACATGTCCTTAAGTACACCTGGGGCTTTCATCCTCACCTCACTAATGTTTGGCCACAAGGTAGCACTGAGAAAAAACCACAGCTGGGACCCTGGCTAAAAGGGCCTGAACATGATTAGGAAGAAGAGGATAAGGACTGGATACTGCTTGTGCCACCAAGGCCAACAGGACAAGGGTAAAGTGGTACCAGAAACCTTTTCCTCCCACACAGGATTTCTATCTTGCATGGCTTGAGAGGACAGCAGGGGGTGCCCACATAGCAGCCAGAGAGGAACAGAAATAGAGTAGCAAGACCACTCTCCCAACCAGCCACTAACCAGCACTCACAGAACCGCTGCTGATGCTGCTGCTGCTCCATCAGCTCCCTCACACCTAGTCCCTCCAGCTCGTGCATCTCCCATGGACACTCAAGAGCACAGGCTTGTCCTCAGCCTCAGAGCCAGCCTAGGATAGCTGACACAACTCCTTCAAGAGTGCCCAGAGCACAGCAGCTTCAGGGTCTGGAACCTGCAGTGACACCAGTCCAAGGGCTGGTCAGAAAGTGAGCACAGGTGAAGGCCAGGACACCATCACCAGGCATGCCCCACACACCTCTGTTCCCATGGACAGCACCCAACTGCCATGACCTGGCTGTGCCTTATCTCTCGCCCCAGAGGACACCACGTCTGTCTTGCCAAATAAATATCTCCATAGGCCCAGGCACTGCAGCCATGGTGGGGGAGATGCATTCAGAGCCTCAGAATGAGGTTGTGTGGGGAGGGAGCAGCATGCGTGGAAACGAGCCTGTAACGAGTTTGTAATATGCATGTGCGGCACGGCCTGCGCAGCGTCATCACAATGGCACAGGCACTTTCCCGCCTCATTGCCTCCCAAATGGATTTTAAATATCATTCCGAGGACACAATTATTTAAAACGCTGAACTAAACACTCACTAATGGGAAAACGGCGTGTGGCCTGCAGCAGCCATTCCTCATGGGGCCACTCTGCCCATGTCATCCTCGTTTCCAGCCCCACACCCTGCATGGGGCCCCATGGAAGCATCTTCCTCCTCCTCTTCCTTGGAAGCCAAAGAGGGCACCACTGGTACCTGTCTTGAACCCAGGCCGATGCACACTGCTTGTATGCGAACACACCTTTCGTCCCCATCTCAGTGACCTCCAGCCCCTGAGCAACTTCCCCATCCCTGCCAGGGGCACTGCAAGCCAGCCCCAGGGCACCATGTCAGGGAGCACCTCACCAGACAGCAAGTCTTTCTGTCTCTCCCCAGTTTGGCAGGAGGTAATACAGGGGTACACAGAGAGAGGACATGAGAACAAGGATGCCTCCTGACTCCCTTTATATGGCCCTGGAAGTTGTGGTTACAACATAAGATTTACTTTTTCACTTAGTCTGAATACCTCCCACACCCCCAAGCACAATCCTGAGCAGGAGAGATGAAGAAAGCAGCACTATTGTTGGCTACATCCAAGAATCCAGAGCACACAGAGCATGAAAAGAGAGAAAAACCCCAAGGAAACAAACTGTTTGTAGCAACCCTTGCTGGGAAGAACATAAATGGAGACAGCTCCGAGGATGCCACGGACACTCAGTCCCATTACAGCACTGGCAGCATCAGGGAAGACAGAGCTTCAGACAGCAGTGTATCTGCTGATGGGGGAGTGACTGCCTGACCTTTGGCATCACCCATCTCCTTTTCTCCAGGCAGGGGTTCTAAGGCCACCACAAGCTACCCATGCTCAGAGACAACAGCCTACCTCAGACTAAGCAGAGAAGGCAAGTGACACAGACCAGTACCATCGCCACACACTGGCAGTTGAGCAGAGAGGACGAGAGTCCACTGCTGGAAGCCCGGCTGTACATCAGAGGTTCATATTTTAACAGCTTTGGCATCACTGGGGCTATCCATCACCAGCTCATTTTCCTCCGAGTGCTGAACTGTTCCTGCCTCTGCTATTTGGAACAGTGTCTAATGATGCACCGGAGCAGCCACCTGGCAACACGGCTGCCAAGGGACACAACATGAGAAGAAGAATACACACAGGTCTGCACACTGCTGCCAGCCTCCGCTGCCCAAAAACTCCCTCACCTCAAACCTGTTCCACTCAGACCACAGGGATGCTCTGCTTCATGGTCCTCCACCATGTGAGAGAAAGAGCACACGCTCTTAAGCCATTGCTCTCTTACAGAAAGGAAAACAGAACACAGGCATTGTTGATATTTCCATGAATGCTCATTCAGCACTTAAGTGCTCTTTTTGAGAGGCTGAAGAAAGGCAAAAAAAAAAATAAAAAATTAGTTGCTTCTCACTCGCAGACATGCATAGCTCAGTAAGAACATAGATGTGAGGTCAGGGACATGCAACATGACAGTACTACAGTGTTGCAGCACTAAAAACTTGCTGTGACAGTTGCAAAGACACAGGCAGACCTGGACAAAGACTCACGTGGAGCAAGGCAGCACCAAGACACTTTGGAGGAGAGTCTGCACAGGCTCCAAGTTAGGTTTTGCTTTTAGTGTAACCTGAGTACTTCTGAGTTGCTCTCACAGTGACCAGTGGCCTGTGAATCCCCACTGGGTGGCAGAACCTAAAAGCAACTTCACCCAGATCTCACCGGATCCACTACAAGGGCATGGAGCCACAAGCCCAGTCTGAAAGCAGCTGAGCTGAGGAATGGTCCTCACCAAAGCTAAATACAGGGTGATCCCTTGGGAAAAGACCATGTATGACATCCTGTGCATGCATCCTGGGGCACCTACATGGGTACATGGGAACTTAGTTTGGGAAAAATACAGCAGGATCCCTGCACAGCAAGAGATGAACCCATCCCCATAAAGGAAATGTGAAAGGGATGATGTGAGCAGGTTCAGTCCAGAACTCCCCCATGCCAAGAGCAACCTCCTCCTTCTGCCCCTCAGTGCCTCTGCACTGCCTGTCACATCTCTGAGGAAATGCAGGGACCTAGTAAGAGCAATGTGAGGCCAATCTCCAACTCCATTCTTCAAGTCTCTGTTGGGGATGGGGGGGAGGGGGGGGCGGGCAAAGGAGGTGTGACATGAAATAGGATGCAAAATGTGGAGTATTGGAGAAGCAAGTACCTCCACCATTAAATCCTTACTCCTCTGGGTCTCACGCGGTGCTCAATGCTGTATCAGACATCTCCAGGAGAGAGCCACTCACTTCACCATAAATCAGCATCTTATCCGCGCAGCCAGTCAGGTATCCGTCAAGAGAGCCAGGGTACCGGCGAAGGAAGTTGCACGGTCCCCAGGCAGCCTGCTCCGTGCTGGGTAGCGCGGGGCTCCTGTCCATGCCGCAGAAATGGATCTGAGATCAGGCAGTCAGAGAGACCCATCTCCAGGGCAGGAGGAGAACTGCAGCTCCACGCTGCTCCTCAGCATCCCTCAGGGAGCACGGCTGCACATCCCACAGCGGGGAGAGCTGCTGGAAAGTGGGGTAAGCTCCAGTGAACGAGTAAAAAGTAAGGAATATTTCTCCATTACCTCCTTGAAGACAAAGGTTCGAAAGTTAAAGTTTTTAACTGCCTCCAACAAAAACCAGAAACTGCTTTTAGAAAATGAGGAACCCCCTTTGAAGGTAATTAAAGGAGCTTGTAATTGATACATCAGGCAAGCAAGTAATAAACTTTTGATACATCAGGCGAACTTCGCCAGCTACCAACGAGCAGCCAACGAAGTTCAAGAGAGCAAAGACTGAAGTTCTCCACTGACCTGTTGTTGCTGTGAGGTGGATGTGACGCTGCTGCTTTCACCACCCTCTATAAACAAGTGCCTAACCTGCCGCAGGGGCTACAAAACCTACAGAATGTCGAAGTCTTTGCTGTCTTTCACTGTTCTACTTGCTCCTATGAGGCTTTTCATGCCCCACCCTGCTGGCCTGGCTGCCGTGGCTTTGCTCACTCTCTGGCTTGCTTGACAGCTCTTAGAGGAACTTCACTGGAAAAAGACCCATCGCACCAAACACTGATCTCCCCCACTGCACTCTGTAAGCCAGCTCTGGACCCATGGTGGTGGTAACCCCTTTCCCGTGCTTTTCATAATTATTCTGGGCATTCTCTTTCTTTTCTATTTCCTTTGCTTTTCTCCTTTATGGAAAAAAAAAGAAAAAAAGGTGAATTGTTGCTTTGGATCCCAACATCTAACATTATTTGTGTTTTAATCTCACTTTCAGGTATGTTTGGAATCTAATTCCTTTCCACAATTATGGATCAAGGCAAAAATTGCCTCTCCTCACCTTAAGCGGATCAGAACACAAGCACAGACACGTGGCCTAGCAAGCAATAGAACAAATTCAGCAAGGAGATGAGCTGCTCACCTGCTCGGTGCAAACAGAGCCTGCTCAGCATTCCACTCTTTGGTGGGACTCTCCCAGGCCTGCCTCCAGTCCATGCATGCAGCTGAGCATCCCCACAGCTGCTCTACCTCTAGCACCAGTCACACAGCCCCTCCCCACAGCACAGCCACCACGAAGGTTAGAGGGAGGAAAAGAAGTGAAGACCACACCTCTGCTCAAGTCCAGTTCTGGCTTGCAGGCCAGACACAATGAAGAGATTGCTCTTCAATGCTGCCCTACAGTCAAAAGGAAACAGAACATTCAGTACAGCCCCCTACCTCCCTCCCTCCCCCCCTCAGCCAGCTCCACTGTATAGCAGCAGGGATGGAGCTGAAGGCGAGATGCTTAGTGCTGCTGCCTCCTGTACTCTTTCTAGAAGTGTCATGTACATCTTGTCTGGCCCACACAACCGAGCCAAGGCTGACCCCCACCAGAGAGCAGCATCTGTCACAGCTCCATAGCTCGTCAGACTCAGCAGCACCTCACAAGCTTGCGAAATCCAGGATTGCCCATTTACTGTCACCTTGGAACTTAACACAGCTCTGGTTCCTCCTGGTACTCCTACCCTGATATTGGCTGTGCAGATAAGACATTAGAACCAGGCACCCAGTCCCCACATGGAGCTGGTAAAAGGCACTGGAACAAGTTGTCCAGAGAAGTTGTGGATGCACCTAGCATTCAAGGCCAGGTTGGACAGGGCTTGGAGCAACCTGGCCTAGTGGAAGGTGTCCCTGCCCATGGCAGGAAGGTGGAACTGGATGGGCTTCAACGTCCCTTCCAGCTGTAACTGTTCTATGTTCTCCACCACATCTCCACCCAGAACATGGACCACATCTTTTCTCCACCCAGACCACAGACCCTGAAGTCGCACCTCTGTGCAGGAACCCGGACAGTCCCACACATCCCAAAAAGGTGCTGTGCTGACAGGGCAGCCAAGCCATCCATCCCAGGGTCATGGCTCTGGACACAACACTCAGCCCTGGGGGTTGCCCAGGCTCCCTGTGGACAGACAGAACATGCTCATGCTCCCTTGAGGGCCCTGGATCTCTCCTGTAGGAAACACCTGGGAATACAAGGAAAGGCAGTGAGGGCCAGTCATTAACATGATGGTCCAAGGCAGAACACAGGACACTCAGTCGTAGCCCAGTTTAGAGCCCTGCAAGATAAAGTTCTCTTAAAGCCACTGAAAGCAAGCAGAGATGATGGCCACACATCCAGAAAGAAAACTGTTTGTTTGTTCTGTCACTGAAGCTCACTTTTGTTTGGTTCTGCCTCTCCCAGAAAAGGTAGAAGTTTTCACCAGAAGAAAAAAACCCAAACAAAACCAACAAAACCCAAACCAAACAACAGCAACAACAAAAACAAAACACAAAAACAACTAACAAGGAAAAACTCACACTTATTCCCACAGCTCATCAGGAAAAAAAAACCAAACAAAGAACAACAGCTTTGAAAATATTTTATAAACACAGAAAAACCCTTTACCTACTGCTAATTTCATCCTACTGACTCAGGGAGATTTAGCATCTATTCTGACCACTATAAACTGATAACTTGGGCAGAGAGACTCACCACGGTAAGGAAACAGTTGAAGAACAGCAGGAAATCCAAAGGTAGCAGAAGTTTTCAGCAGTCAGGAATAGGAAAGCCATGATAAGGAGTTTGGAAAACTGCAGAGAATCCACTATGCTTCCCATAATAACCCCAGCTTTTTCCAGGCACACCCTGTGGCCACTGCTCCTAGTTGTACATGGTTGTTTTCAAACAGCAGCCATTCTTCCTGTCCTGCCAAACAATCCCCATAGCCACAGCTTAAATTGCCTCACAATTTATGACGCAAAGATTAAAGACATGATCTGTGTGTCTATGCATTTTTTATTTGCAGGCAGGCAAGAGGAGGTTTTGCTTTTTCAGTTGAATCAGACCAAATACCAAGTTCTGTAGGAGAACAAGGGCCCGGGCTGGTTTCACCAGGGCCCAGTTGGTCACTTGCTGCTGGTGTACTTGGTGATGGCCCTGGTGCCCTCGGCGACTGTGTGCTTGGCCAGCTTGCCAGACAGCAGGAGCCTGACAGCCCTCTGCACCTCACGGCTGGTGATGGTGGCACAGTGGTTGTCCTGGACCAGGCGCGAGGACTTCGAGACCAGTTGCTCAAACATGTAATTGACAAAGGAGTTCACGATGCTGACGGCCTTGGAGGAGAGGGAGAGGTCTGAGGCCACCTGCCAGGAACCAAACATCCTCTCACACACCCATCACCCTGGAAGGAGTGGGGGACCCATTCTCCATCCCAGACAGGGCACTCTGACCCCAAAAGCACCTGCAATTGCCACCCTAAGGGTTTCAAATCATGGGCCACTTTAAACTCAGGAGAGGCTCCCATAATGCTACCGGAGCTTTGGGATTGCACTGGCAGAAGCCTCCTCACAACCCCCATGGAAAACATGGCTTTTAGGGGTGGAAATACTCCAGGCTCATACTGACAACTGTGGCCTAGAAAACTCATGGCCACTTCCACAAACATTCTCATCTCCCCATCAAGACCCACCAGAGACACTTACTCACAGGGCCAGAAGCAGCTGTTTCTACTGTATTGACTTCCATGCAATTACTTCTTCAGGCAGAGCTATGCACCAGAGCTCATTCTCTCTAGAAAACACTTTCTGCTCTAGATCCATCTCTACTACCCCCTAGAATCCACTCCCTCAACTTCTAAGCTTCAACTGGGGCTCTCCTGTACCTACTTACCCTTCCCCCCTCCCCCCATCTCTATAGAAATTCAGACTTTTCTTCCTTACTTTCTATAGTGTTAACATGTAACGGGCAGAAGTTACTTTATGTACAAAGCAGTTTCTAGCAGAAAAGAAACATTTACTCGCTTCAGTACTATGTAAATATAGACTGAATAATCTTCCTTAGATCTTTTGCCCCCAGAGGCAGCAGGATGACCATGTTTCTTCAGAGGTTCTGAGCTCATCTTAACCTCCACCAAAGCAACCAACAAGTGGCGTAGGCCTGGTTATATAGCACAGGCAGCAGAACCTAACTTACCTCAGTTGCAGTACACACCTGTGGCTGATGATTCCACTTTGCACTAAATGAAGAGCAGCTGGCCTTAGAAGAGTTTGGAAGTGACAGATTCAACTAAACTTTCAGACCTGAGAAGTTTGAGTGTAACCTGGGCAAAGAGGGGGAAGAGCAGAAGCATCTGATTTACAGGGGACAAAATTACCAGAGAAGAGCCATTCCCAGGTCTAAAAGGGGTTTGGTGAAAGGAGGGATCTTGCTTTGGTGCAAGAGTGTGAATCGGAGTACTCAAGGTACTCCAGACTCAAATGGAATCACATCTGTGCTATGGAACAGGGAATGCCAACAGGGGAAAATCAGTAACTGCAGGAAGTCCAGAGATTGGTCCAGAGATGAAACAATGGCATTATAAACACCCTACCAGACAGATATCCCTTGCTACCTAACCTGCTCTTGGAATCCCACCTGCTGCACACAACAGGGCCTGGAAAGCCAGGAGGGAGGCAGTGGAGGGCTGACACCCCAAGTATGGATTTGATCTGTCTTGGAAACCAGTGATTACACTAGTGAGGGTAAATGTGACACAGGAATTCAGCTTAGCCAGCAAAAATGTGCAGCAACACAGCAGAGATGTGAACAAAGCAGAGTTTTCTGCACTTTGGAGAGAAAAGGAAGCCTTTCAGTGGACACCACTACAGCCATTTCATAGAAGGGTGATGCCAGTATGCTTGTTTGGTGGGGGAACACACCGGGGTCTCTGTGCTGCCATGCAGAGTCTCCTGCTCAGGTACACACATCATACTGACACATCCTGAGCAAATCACATCTTCCAATGAGTGAGCCTGGGAGACCTACTCATCACTCAGTGATTCTGCTACTGCTTGTGCAGCCCACAGTGTTTCACTGAGTCGTTTTATTCTCAGCTTGTCCTCATGGGGAGGCACCTGATCACCCTCCCCTAGTGCAAATAACTGTCACAGTGACAAGGGGGGTTGGTGCCACAGAGAGGTTCTTGCTCCTGAAACATTAGTGATCAGGCAGGACAGGCTGGAATGGGCACGTCAGTGCCTTTGTGAAGGAGAATGGGCTTGTGAAGATATGTGGTAGTGGGATCCTCCTGAAACCGCAGTGACTGATACTGGGAGTGAGGAGCAGGGGACATCACCACTTGTGCTTTGTAAGGGGCGGCGTGTTGTCAAGGAACAGTGCGGGGCTCCTCCCTCTGAGGGACATTCCACCACTCTCCTTGTAAGGGGAGTGGTGTTACCTTGGCTTCAGGTCACAGCGCACAGGGACTCTTGTGCTGAAAGAGCTGGGAGCTGTTGTATTCCTCCTCAGCTGCCACCGTGTTTGTGATACATAGTGCTACACAATGATAAACATGCAGCTGTGTTTTTCTGAAAAAAAAAAACCAAACTTTTAGTTGGAAGGGAGCCCGTTGGTAGAGGAGCAGCAACTGGTCACTGAGCATTAGGCACGGGAAGCCTTTACGCAGCAAGGGTGAAGGCTCAATCACTGAGCAGTACAGTCAGATTTGAACTCCCAGGTTTGGAGAATTACCATCTGCTTCCCTAGACTGCATGTGCTAGAGGCTGTACATGCTGCTGTATGCTGGGCTTGACTTATCCTGGTGGTGTTTTTGTGGTGTATGGATCTACTAGCAGCCCACATACAAGGGAATCCCACAAGCCTGCAACTGCCACTTCTGGCTGTGGCTGTCTTAGAGCCAACCATACTTTTGTATAACAGGCAAGGGTGACTGTGCAGGCGCTGGGTCACTCCTGTTACAGAAATGACCATCCTAGCAACTAAGGTGCAATTCTTGTAATTTATCAATAGTTTTGCTTTTTTGCAAAGCCAGAAAATTCCCAGCTGAAACAGCTTGAAGTGCCACTGCCCCAGCTTGTGGCTGTGTCTGAGATCTGTGCTCCAGGACATCTCTCTGCCACAGCTGCTTCAGCGCAGCCCAACAAACTGTCACCACAGAACAAATCGATGTTAAAACAAGGCTGATAAAGCACGTTTATAGATTCTATTTTACAAGTCCTGGCCTACTGTGACCTCTAGTGCAGCTACAGCTGCTTTTGCTTTAAACATGTATCTGTGGTCCTTGTGTATACATCAGAGACATGTCGCCATCTGAGAAGTTCCTCTCTCTTTGCAGCAGTAGACAGGTAACAGCGCTCCTCTTGGCTCCATGAGCTACAACAAAGCTCCAACTACTGCCCTTCATGCTGGCCATCATCCCAGTGTTCCCAGGCCATTCTCAGGATTTACCATTCCCAAAGAACTCAGTGTAAGATTGTATCCTGCATTTATTACCACCCGATCTGAAATGTAGTGGAAGGAATTGTTGCCAAATCTTTGGTAAGGAAAAGAAGCACAGGACAAACAGCTCTAGCCTCAGTGTGGACTCCTTGACCTCACCATTCTCAGAGCTACTTTACAACCTTTTTCAACTCACCAACGCTTCCTACAACCTAGAAAGCAGAACAAACAGACATGCATTAATCTATTATTAACTTTTGTGACCCACCAACCTTTGGAGTAATCACTTCCCTGTAGGTTTTCACTCTTTCGCTCTACCTGGTAACTTCCAAGTCCTCCACTGTGAGATATTCATCCAAGTGACATTTACTGTCATCTAGACCTTTCTGCAGAACTAACTTGGAAGCACTTATGCTAATCAGCATTATTTTCCCAGAAAACAATTTTTTTTCTCCTCTCATTGCTAGAACCAGTGAAAAACCCGAAGGTCCTACTTAATCTACTGGAAGCAGCTCCCTTTATGACATTTGTCCCATGGATGACACAGAGTGCTTCCACAGCAGCAGTTACAACTTGGATGGGCCCCTTGGGAAACAAAAATAAGGAAATACTCTCAAAGCCAGCCAGTTGGCACCAAAGAATGCACTGCATAGGAGCACAACTCCTTCGTTTGTCCTGTCCTTCCACTCACCCAGCAACGTGCTGCTGGACGGGATGCTGGGCTACATGAACCTTTCCCATGACCAGTGCTGCCACTCTCATGTGTCAGTAGTAATTAAAACAATGACTTGCTACCTTTGTCTTTAGTACCCTTTGTTTTAATAATAAATTAAAAATCTATTTTATTCAAGCTTCTGTGGCTCAGGGTGAGGTTTCAACACCTGTTATTGAGAACAAAAATAAAAGTTAAACTTCAGTTGATTGGTCTTTAGTTAAACCTGCAAGGAACAAGGAACAAATTAATAGTCCAAAATTCCTACATTATTAAGTCTCATTATTAGACAACTCAAGGTGAAGCAAAAATCCACACTTGAGTCGCTATGTTGCTGAGAACACACGCTGGTATTCCATAGATCTATGTTCTGTCTCTAACATTGATCTTCAGAACACTTTCAAGTTGTGTCTGTCACCATCTATACCAGAAGCATCCGTGGCTTGTTCTGACTCGCCAGAAATGCAGCGTTCAGTCTGGCCGAGTAGAGGTGCCCCAGGTCTGGGGACCCTGCTCACTGCTCAGTGCTTCCAGAGCTCCGTACTCACCACTTCATGTCTCTCAAGTTCTGGCCACAGCTTTGGTTGTACTGAGGAACTAAACGTTCAGCAGGAAGGGCTGATCCTCACTCAAAGCTCAGCACTTGCCGACTCACCCCAGCACACCCCAACTACCACAGCTCACAAAACAAGACAAGATTGTTCTTCTCTCTTTATTGACTGATGGATTCTCGGGCAGATCTGGTAATTACACTGTTAAATAATAGTTAAAAACAAACCAAGGCCAGAGGAGTTTGAAGTGAAGTATCTAAACTGAAGCAGAAATTGGGAAGGAAGAGGCAGGAGAAGCTGGGCTGGGGTCTCCACTTGTGTATCACCGCAGCTTGGATACCCCGACAGCCACTGTCGTGACCCCAAGCCAATAGATTCCAAGGCCTGGTGCAGATGGGACATCCTCTAAATAAGGAAACAGTTGCCCAAACGTAGCCAGATCAGGAGAGAACAGCTCTGTCCAGACACAGAGGTGCAAGGCAAGTCGAGGGGAAGCAGTATTGCAGCAATCCTAGAACACAGCCAGAGGCAGCAGCAGTTCCGCTCCTGCCGGCAGGCAGGCGAGTCGCGTGGCCACCGCCAGCCCCACGGAGAACACAGGCTGGGGGCTCCTCAGCTCACACGTTGTGGGTCCGTTTGGTGAGCTGCGGGTCCTCATCCAGCAGCTTCGACTTGAGATGCTCCTTGTAGGCAAGGATGTCCCCTTGCCACTTGGTGATTGTCTGCTTCTCACAGACCCAGATCTCCTGTGCGACCTGAGAGCAAACACACAAGGAGGAGGAGGATGAGGAGAGAGGTTTGCAGTACAGAATTTTATAATCTTACCAAAATTATAAAGTTAACTAAAAACTACTCTGAAGTCTGGCAAGAAAAGTTTGGTAACTTTCACATTCTGACTACCAAAGAAAAGTATCTACAAAGAAACATCTTCCCTGGTGTTTTCTGCATAATTTATATAAGATTTTAGAACTGAAAATCCTAGTCTCCTCTATATTTCTGATTTTGTTCATGGACTAAAATGAAAAGCCTTTCTTCCTAAATTGGGAAATGAAATAAAAGTAGTTCTAGACCTGAACTACTTAGATCTATCACACTGAAAAATAAATTCATACCTGAACTTGCAGCCAAAGCTATAGCTGATAGATTAGCACTTTGGTGATTTTTATTTTAAGTACCTAATGTTTTCCTGTGTTAGCTCAGTAATTGTTTAACATGAACAGAGTAAGGGAATTGTGTCCAGTGATTGTTTTTTCACTCACCCATCTTTTTGGGATAAGAGCCAGTCAGCTGAAAACACCTTGTTTTAATTACTAAAATGTTAGAAAGGTGCTCTGACAAAACTCACAACTGTCCTTACCTGTTGGATGAGTCTGAAGTCATGGCTGACAAGCATCATTCCTCCTTCAAACTCATTGATAGCATCTGCCAGCGCATCTATGGTTTCTATGTCCAGGTGGTTGGTGGGCTCATCCAGGAAGAGCATGTGAGGGTTCTGCCAGGCCAGCCACGCAAAGCATACGCGGCACTTCTGCCCATCGGAGAGGTTCCTGATGGGGCTCACCTGCCCAACACACACATGGCTTGCAGCTCTGCAGTGACCTGACAGCTGCCACCCTAACCCAAACCACTTGGGTCTCATCTTGGGCTCCCAGCAGCTCCATGACACAAGAGAACAAATGTTCAGTCAGCCTTATACCTACACTAAGCTTCACCCACCCGCGGAAGAAGGGAATTCCAGGTGCCTCTGAAGGACTGTATACAGCAAGGCCCAGCTTGTGCCAAAGATGTGTAAAGACAATTAACTGGTCTGACTGGTATTCATGGACAAAACAACCAAACTACTCTCAACTTCTGCAGTGACAAATGGGTAAGAACAATATAAAAATCAACGCTGAACTGCAGTGATGCGGACAACTGTCACACACAGGATGTGTCACATACAGGAGCATGTCATGCTTAGATTTAGAGCACCACAGGCTAGCCCACTGTCTTGTCTGAACCAAGTGGACCCCACAAACAGCTGAGAATCTTCTAGCACTTCTGCCTGGTATTCATCTCAGAAATATGAGAAGCAAAATAGTTCAAGTTACAATTAAAACATGCTCAGGTCTAGCACTATACCAGAACTTGCCTTCTTTTCATCCGGAGTCTGAGCAGGTCACCCCTCCTAACCCATACATTGCTGTGATCCAAAGAAAGCTCCCATGAGCCGTGAGTTATTTTTTTCTCCAATTTCGAAGGCAAAGATGGAAAAAGCATTTTGGTGCTGTGGTGTGCCATGCTGCATACTGTATCACACTGTCAGGTATCAGCAGAGCAACAGAAAACACAGAACCTCTACTCCCCTAATGAATAAAAAGCAAACCTCAACAGCTCATAATTACCTGCTGCTTCCCTGTCAGACCATATCTGCCAATGATTTTCCTCATCTCCTCCTTCTCCTTGATCTCTGGGTAGCATTTCAGCATGTACTCCAGTGGTGAGAGGTCTAAGTCCAATTGCTCTTGCAAGTGCTGACAGAGAAGAAAAGTCAGCTTCACGTTGTGCAGGCCAACCACTTCGCGGCCCTAAGCACTATCCCCCTTGGACCCCTATGGTACCAGGTGAGCAGCAGAACACAAGAGCCAATAACCCCACCCACAGGATAGCCTCTGTGTCAACTATCAGGGAATAATTTCCATTTCAGGAGCAGGAGTGCTGCTTCAGAATAGGAGGCTTGTCCACCACCAAACACAAGGCAACCAGCTCTGCCATAGCAGGTGGGAGACTAAACAGGAAGGACCACAGCCAGCCTCTTTGCAGGGTAAGAACATGAGCTAGAGACCATTCCATGAAACAGTTCCTTCCCCCATCTCCAGACACAGAAAGGCAGCAGTGGGAGAGGCCTTAGAAGAAGAACTAGAGGAGCAAGGTTCCTCATTCCTGACAGCTTTTTCCTCAGCATTCCCTGTCCCTGGGGGCTGTTGTAGGGAGTACCTGGTGGTATCTACCGATCTTCACATGCGAGTGCTTGCGAATCATCCCATCTGTGGGCAGCAGCTAGAAGGGGAAGATAAAATCATTTCACCAGGAAATCTCTCCTCTTGCAATATGCCAGAAATACAGAATCCAGCCATCTCCACTCTGGCACAGGGGAGGCAGTCTGAACAGGTAATATGAGAGAAAAAGCCCTATATTGCAACAAGACCATAGAATTTCTAAGGCCTGACCGGGGTGCTCTGGCAAGTAAGTGCAGCTTTGTTGAAGACTATCCCAAAAGTAAACGTCCAGAGCAGGGTAGACAATGTACAAACCTCTCCTGTGAGCAGTTTCAGCAGTGTTGACTTTCCAGCTCCATTGGGTCCAACAAGAGCTACACGAGTATCCAGGTCAATCCCAAACTCCAGGTTATTATAGATCCATGGCTGCAAACCACAAAAACCATGAAACATTATGCCTTTTCAGTACTCTCCAGAACCTCCCCACCGCACCTGTCACGCTCTGTCCCCAGCAGGCCCAGCATTAGCACTGCCAAGAACTTTGCTCTATTAGTCATACACTGCAGCCCCATGAGGAAGCTCAGCCAAAATCTCCCACTCCCAAACACGGCAGGAATACAAGTGATCTCTGTATGCATACTGCCATACTCACCCCATCCTTGGTGTATCTGAAGCTGACATTCTGCACCATGATGACAGGAGGGGGAATTTTCCCACACGGTGGAAAGTAGAATGACAAAGTCTGTTAACACAAAATATCCACCTATGAGACACTCCAGGACATGAGATAGCCCAGTCATTCCAGTATAACCATGCCTCACTACCAATACCAGCTGTAGACCAAGGCACCACCAAGATCGTGGCTTTTTATAAGCCCCTCTTGCAACTCACTCAGATTTATTCTGATGAGCTGCTTGCAAGCACATCTACTGGCTAACTAATCCCTATTTCCTTCCCTTTGAAACCAATGTGAGTTTGTACTCTTTACACAAGTAGAAGCTGCACTGAGCATCCTCTCCCATCTCCTATGAGCCCTAGGCATTCCCTCCTGATTTCTGTATCTGCAAAATAGCCTTATTCATATGACAACTCCACTTCCCTCCCCTAGAAAATTCCTCCTCCTCTTCTCATTGTTCAGCATTACTCCATGCTGAGTACAGGGACCCTTGGCATCAGGAAGGGTATCTCATTCTTGCTACCAGCTCTGTCAGCCATTCCTGCTGTCTCCTAAAGATCCTTCTACTCTTGTAGTCTGTGTTTCAAATACAGATCTCTAGATGCAATCCCATGTCTGATCCTACCTTATCATTCACAACTCTCTCTGTCAAGCCAGAAGCCATCATTTTTTGAAGGGTCTTCTCCTTGCTCTGAGCTTGCCTGGCCAGCTTCGCACTACCATGGCCAAATCGTGCAATGTAATTCTGCAACAGAAGTTAGCCAAAAGCCATAGTGACAAAGTTGAGGAGGGGCAGGGATGCCCACTTAAAGGGCAGGAGGGTGCTCACGCAGCTAGGCAGGTACCTTCATATGGGCAATCTGGTCTTGCTCCCAGTGGAATCGCTTCATTTGATTTTCTTCTAGTTCTAAGCGAGTCTTTACGTACTGATCATAATTTCCCTAGAAGGAGAGCAGAGAACATCAGATGTGCCCAGATGTGCTCCTGTTTCTGCTGGGGCACTGTTTACTCACTGTGTAGTACTTAAGTTTGCGGTTGTGCATGTGGATGATGTTGGTGCAGACGCCATTCAGGAAGTCCTGCGAGTGGGATATCAGCACAAGGATCCGCTTGAACCTGTGGCACCATGTAAGTTATTAGAGACTAAACTAGGAAAAGAAATCCTGTTCATTGGCCCTGATGGTGACAAAGGCTTTATATACACCAGATTTCTCTTCCCTACAATCAGATTATGAACAAAAAGGTCACAACCTGAGAGATGCTCTGGGAAATTGGCAGTAAAGCAGCTACAACCAACTGCAGTGAGTAAATCCTGCTAACAGTTTACACTGTAGTAAAACACCCTACACCATTAGACATTCTTCGTCTGTTGTCACAAAAAGCCCAGAGCTGGCTGCCTATGTGGCAGGTGACTTGTGCCATTGATGCAGCTGACTCCGCTGGCATCAGATTTCTAAGAAGTTTCAACCTTTGCTGCTTACTTTTCCCTCAGTACAGACTCCTATCTGTTAGGCACACTGCATCTGGCTCCGCTCCTAATCTGTATGAGGCGTTAAAGTCTCCCCAAAAGAGGTTCAAAGTTCTTTTCTGAAGCACCTGCCTTCTCAGGATGCAAAAAGTTCAACTGATAGAGCCGATAGAAAAACCTCTGCAAAGGCAAAACCTTTCCCACAATACAGTTCTTTTAATGCACACCCCAGATAACCTGAGTTTCCTAGCTATTCCTAAGCTTTTTGCCTTACACCTTAACATTTTACCTTTGTTATAAAGACCAGTCACCTCATACACTAGTGAAAGATGAAACCAACACAGTCAGATACTACAGTTCTGTGAAAACAGAGAAATGGTGAGCAGGAAGATGAGCTGAGAGACAGGTCTGGAAAACTCACACCACTGGTACAGTACACAATGCTGGTACACAGGCTGCCAAGGACTGCTCCCGGCTTTCAAGGAAGCACCTTTAACGTGGGAGTACACATTGCTCATTTCTTCAGTGCCAGGGAGACAGGGGATTGAATTGAATTCTTTACCCTTACATCAAGAATCTCACACAGCAGCAAGCAGAAGGTGTCACTGGTACTGCAACAGTTATGCACCCACAAGAACTATACAGTTGCTCCTGCAGAACTTGCTTACATGTTGACAAGATGTTCATGCTCACATGCTGACAAGCAGAAAAGCACAACCCACAGAAGCAGCAAACTCCTCCGTGCTTACGTTTTCAGCTCTTCCTCCAACCACACACAGGCATCCAGGTCAAGGTGGTTTGTGGGCTCATCAAGCAGCAGCATGAAAGGCCGAATGAAGAGCGCTCTGCAAGGACAGGGGAGATGACAGTATAGGATAAGTGCAGGTAACCTAAAGCCTCTCAACTCTGCTCTGAGTTCTTAGAACCGTGTCTGTGGCTCTGCCGAGTCAGGAGCAGGCAGGCATTCTCACAGGAGGCACTATTCCACTCACCTGGCAAGAGCCACCCTCATTCGCCAGCCACCACTGAAGTCCTTCAGCTTCTTCCTCTGCATGGCTGGCGTGAACCCCAAGCCGTGAAGGATACGTGAGGCCCGTGCTTCTGCCTTATCAGCATCCAGCTCCTCCAGACGTTCATATAACTCCAAGAGCTTCTCACATTCCGCTGCAAGAGAGCCTGCCGGTCAGCACCTCCGCCTATAAAGGGCTCTCAGCTGCATTGCTGTACAGCTGGGAAACCTCACAGTCCCTCTGCTTTGCCCCTATTTAGCCCCTTCCATATCCAAGCCTGAGACACTTCTTAACATGCTTCATGGAATAATTTGTCCTAAGAAGTGTCATCCGTGCCCATGAGTACAGGGCAGCTGGGGGAAACAGGTACCCTGTGAAAACTCCGCCAAGGAACCCAAATTTTGTTTGGTATGGAAGGAAATGGAAGAAATGTCCCTTGGGACTCCAAGAAGCTTTACCATCTTCATGAGCTAAACGTTCCGCCTCTCGCTCCAGCATGGCCCTCTCTGTATCCACCTCCATCACACACTGCAGAGGAGTCTTGTCACTGGGAGGCATCTCTCGGGTCAGGTGATAGATGTCAATGTGCTCTGGGATGGGCACTTCTCGCTTCCCAATAGCTGACAAAAGCATGGATTTCCCTGTGTGCAGATAATCACAATTAATTACTGGATTCAATGAAATACAACATCACAGTGAAACAGACGAGATACACTCAGATCCCACGGTGATTCCTTTCCACCCTCAGAAAATCCTGGGGAATTTCTTTCCCAAGAGGCCAGAAGAACTGGAGGCACAGCAAAGCCCACTGCCTCACTAGGACAGGCCGCCCTCCTAGCTAAGGCTTGTCACCCCAAGGACAGGACTGAGACATGAAGACGCTTTTTGGAAACCACTGCACTTCAGCCCTTGCCCAGATTTGGAGAACTATATCTCTGTTGTACCTTCTGCTGTTTAACTAGGTCTGACAGCTGGTATCAGAATCCCAGATTCCGAAGACTTCTAACATAGAGGCATGTAATGCACCCATCCCTAAATAACCTGGGTTTTCCAGAAAGTTAAACTAGATGGTCACTCTTACTAGCACCTCTCCAATCACACCCATATTCTGCATCTCTCAATGCAGTGTCACTTTCTCCAGGGACTGTATAGTTGTTTTCCCAGTCAGGCCAAACCACGCACTTTCTACTCCTCCATACAGTACAACTTCTTTAACCAACACCATCAGCACTGGGTTTACTGGCACTGCTAAGCAAATCAGGCAGATTAACAGATACCAGACATCTGACCCAACTCGCCACAGAAACAAGATCAAAAGTACAGTCCAAATCTAGAATGCAATCTCAGACTTCCATCAGCAATCCTAGCAATTCCCTTTCCTGGGTGATGATATGTGAGAACAGAAACTGCTGTGTCCCAGCCATGGCTGTCTAACAGCACTCTTTCTGGTTTCCAGCACTTCCCACCTGCACCTGCCCAGCTTCTCAGCAGCATAACACCTCAACCGAGCTCCAGGGAGCCACATCGCTTCCCTGGCAGCTTACCAATCCCATTGAGTCCAATCAGGCCATAGCGTCTCCCAGAATTCAGCTCCAGCTTGGTGTCACTCAGCAGCTCCTGGCCATGGAAGGTCAGTGAGAGGTTGATGATATGCACATCAGTGCTGTTGGGGTGGGAGGCCAGCACTCCTGTCACAGCTCGGGCAGCAGCCTTCTTTAACTCAAAGTCCTCCAGCTCTTTTGTAAGAGCGTCCACTTCTATGTGTAGAGACGACAAGAAGTGTTACTGGTTTACAAACACAAGGGAAGCCATAAGCCCTGGGACCACAAAAACAATTCCCAGGTCCCCATTTCTACAGAAGAGTTGAGGAAACCCAGATGCAATGACACTCAGCCTTTCAGCTTAGCAGGTGAATATATATGAAGTAGCAAGAACTTCCAGCAGCTAAATATCCAAATGTCGTAAATAAAACAGGACCATCAGAACTAAGTGAGCAGCCAGAATAGTGAGCTGGTTTTCTGAATGTGATGGGACTAACTCCCCCTGCAGGAAGGACTAGGCTAGGAATAAAATGTGCAAATTATAGTCTGCAAGCTAAAGAAAAGGCTTGGCCAGAAAACTAATTGACTAGAAAATAAATTAAGAGAAACGTGAGAACAGAGAAGAAGCAGCAGCGTTGGAACAGTCCCTACTAATTTTCTGAGAAGCTACTATATCCATCTGCATGTCCCCCTTTCCTCCTACAGTACAAGCAAATCATATAATCACAGAATCCTAGAATGGTTTGGGTTACATCTTCTAGAGCATCTAATTCCAAACCCGCTGCCATGATCAGGGTCAGCTTCCACTAGACTAGGTTGCTCCAAGCCCTATCCAATCTGGCCTTGGACACTTCTAGGAATGGGGCAGCCACAGGTTCTCAGGGCCTGCTGTGC
Source organism: Orthonyx spaldingii (assembly GCA_013397795.1). Lineage (NCBI taxonomy): Eukaryota > Metazoa > Chordata > Aves > Passeriformes > Orthonychidae > Orthonyx > Orthonyx spaldingii. Next base: position 97,834 of record VZTJ01002602.1, on the reverse strand, counting down.
CAGAGCCTCACCACCCTCTTTCCTGTCATGCTGACCTTCTGTCGCAGGCCGACTTCACTCCTCGGTGAGAGACGCTGCCCTTTGAAGCAGCCAATGGCACTGGGGATCTTGGCAGGCAGACCTGATTTCAGATTGTGCCAGTGTGGAATGACACCCTGGTTGTCAGCATTCAGCACTCCTGGCAAAATCACTCACTCAGCAAAATCACTATTAACACTATGGCAAACGTGCCTTAGCCAAGGAGAAAAAAACGTCACTGGCACTGATACAGGACCCCTTTGGGCAGTGCCTCAGAGCACTGACAACAAGGAATGAAACAGGTGAGCAAAAATGGGCAAGGGGGTTTCACCCCTGATGTGTGAACAGCTTCATAAGAAATATGCCGGTATCGAACCACACAGAATCACGGGATCTCCTGAGCCGGAAGGGACCCACAAGGATCATCGAGTCCAAGTCCCGGCCCTGCACAGAACACCGAAACAATCCCACCTGTGCCTGAGCGCGCTGTGCGAACGCCGCTCAGCTCTGGCGGGGCTGGGCCCGTGCCGGTTCCCCGAGGCGCCGCTCAGGGCCCGCCCGGCCCGGGCCCCGGCCCGGCCGCGCGCTCCGCCCGCACCAATAGGGAGGCGGTATGCAAATGAGCCCCGGCAGAGGCCGGCGATTGGCCGGCTCGGGCGGGGCCCCCGCCATCCTCGGCACGAGCGGCTCGCCCCCCCCGCGCTCCGACCGCCCGCGTGTGGGCACCGCG
>VZTJ01002602.1:83852-95443 GCA_013397795.1 Orthonyx spaldingii | reverse complement strand
GCCGGTGAGGTGGCAGCGGCGGAGCGCGGCCGGGCTGAAACCGCCGCCGCTCCCCGCGCCCCCGGCCCGCCGCTCCGGCCCGCCCTCTGTCCTGCCATCGCCCTGCGGCTAGCAGAGCCCCGCGGCCGCCGTCTCGCAGCACCGCTGCCGCCCGAGCGCCCCGCGCCCGCCATGTCCTGCAGCTGCCCTGTGCGCTCGGCCCGGCCGTAGCTGCCGCGATGCGCCTGGGCGCGGTCGTGAGCGCGCTGCGGCCCGCGCTGCCTCTCCTGCTCGGGCTGTCCCTGGGCTGTAGCCTGAGCCTCCTGCGCGCCTCCTGGAGCCACGGCGCGGCCGAGGAGCGCTGCCTGGCACCGGGCCCGCCCGCGCCGCCTGCCCGCGGCGCTCTGCCGGAGGCAGCGGAGGGGAGGCCGGGCCCGGGCCACGAGGACTTCAGACCCCGGATTGTGCCGTACTACAGAGACCCCAACAAGCCTTACAAAAAAGTGCTCAGGTAACTTATGTTTTTTCTGGCCTGGATTTTCTTCAAGCAAAATATTCTCGTGTGAAGTTCTAAATCTTCGTGTGAGTGAACAGGTTCAAGATAGAATTTGCTGTTTGCAGTAACTTGTAAAGTAAGAGCATAGTGCACCAAGACAACGGCCAAGGTTGTTACCTTAAGGGGTGCAAGAGACGTGTTCAGGAAATTAACTTGAGGGGGGGAAAGGCAGCAAAATTGCCCAAGAAGAGTGAGAATATTTCTTCTCAATACAGGGAGGGTGATTCTGCCCTGCTCAGGTGAGAACCCACCTGCAATGCTGCATCCAGCCCTGGGGTCCCCAACACAGGAAGGAGATCAACTTGTTGGAGTGAATCCAGAGGAGGCCACCAAGATTATGAGGGGTAGAGGAAAGGTTGAGAGAATTTGAATTGTTTGGTCTGGAGCAAAGAAGCTTTACGGTGATCTAGTTGTGGCCTTACAGTGCCTGAGAGGGAGCAGCCAAGAAAGATGGAGAGAAACCATGTAACCAGGATGTGGAGTGATGGGACAAGGGGGAATGACTTCAGACTGAAAGGGAGTAGGTTTAGATTAGATATTAGGAAGATATTCTTTCCTGTGAGGATGGCAAGGCACTAGCACAGGCTGCCCAGAGAAGCTGTGGCTGGCCCATCCCTGGAAGTGTCCAAGGCCAGGTTGGACGGGGCTTGGAGTAACCCAGGATAGTGGAAGATGTCTCTGCCTGTGGCAGGATGTTGGAACTAGATGATGTTGAAGATCCTTTCTGCCCCAAACCATTCTGGGATTCTTTTGTTACTCATGTTTAATAGAACATGTTAAATTATTCTTCAAAACTTGTTTTAACTGGTTTATTCATTAAGAAAATTTTGATCAATTAATAGTAGCGTATGTGTTAAGGAAATTTTCCTGCCTGACTATCCAGGAGTCACTCTGGGCATCACATTGGCACTGCCCTAGGCCGTCACTGCAGGTACTGAGGCTCCTTTGCAGCTACAGCTCTGGTGACCCAACAGGTGCCTTGTTCAGCTCCTTCCACACACCACAGTCATACTGTCACACAAGTTTCCTTGGCCCCAAGTTTCCTGTAGCAGAGTCCCTTTGGTTTCTTGAAGTATTTCAGTTGTGGTGCAGCAGCCATCCAGCTCAGGATGGTGCCTCCGCAAAGGGACCCCTGGACTTTAGTGCCCTCACAGTCTCTGTGTACTCTCTTCATATGCTTCCTCATGTGCCTCTTGGTCCAGTGGTGGTTTTTGGTCTGGAGTCTTCTCATTGTTTTCTGGGTCCTGCAGGGCTTTGTGCCGTTTGTAAGGCCAAAGACCACCACCCTTTGCTGGCTCGTGGCCTGGGGCTTCCGTGATCTCCCAGCACCCAGGGCCCCACGTGCAGCTGGCGCACCTCGGCCACCAGCACTAAAGACTCCTCAGCAATCATTCCTGTGTTTTTATTGAGCATACCTGCTAAGATGCACCATGTACTAAGCTGCAAGTGGTTAGCTCTGTGGTATTTTAATTGCAGTGGTACAGTTTTCTAGCTCAGGTAGCCAATGTGAGATTGTAGCTGCCTTGAAGAAAGCAAGTGTTTTTACAAAATGGGATTCTCACTAGTGAATCTTCTCTTAAAACTCTATGACTAGGCTTGACTTTTTTGCCCTGGGTAGATTCCAGCAGTTAAAGACTTACCCCAAGTTACCATAATTCTTTGATTTTTTTCTCCAGCTGTTTGTCATGTATGTATGTACTTCCTTTACAGAACTCGCTACATCCAGACAGAATTGGGATTCCATGAGAGACTGTTTGTGGCTGTGCTGACCTCCAAGGCCACACTGAACACACTGGCAGTGGCAGTGAACAAGACAGTGGCCCACCACTTCCCACGTCTGCTGTACTTCACCGGGCTACGCAGTGCCAAGGTGCCCCATGGCATGGTGCTGGTGGCCCACGGTGACGAGCGGCCCATCTGGCTCATGTTTGAGACCATGAACTATATCCATCAGCATTTTGGTTCTGACTATGACTGGTTCTACATCATGCAGGATGACACCTATGCCCAAGCTGAACAGGTCAAGGCTCTGGTGACACACCTGAGTATTAACCAAGATGTGTACCTGGGGCGAGCAGAGGAGTTCATCGGGGGAGATGAGCAGGCCCGTTATTGTCATGGGGGCTTTGGCTACCTGCTGTCCCGTAGCCTGTTGCTTAAGCTCCATCCACACCTGGACAGCTGTCGCAATGAGATCCTCAGCGTGCGCCCAGATGAGTGGCTGGGCCGTTGCATCATTGATTTCCTTGGCATCACTTGTGTTTCCCAGCTCCAGGTACTACCTCTCTGCTCAAGTTTTGTGTTAGCTGAGCCTGACAGAGCCCATAATCTTACTCGTTCTCTGCTACGTAGACAAGTGACTTTTTTGTGAGCTGCTGCTGTGAGTTGCAGAGAAAGGAAGGGATGTGTGCTATGACAGTATTGAGGGGGGCCCAGAATCACAGCTAGGCTGTTGAGGGAGAGAGCACACACAGGATTTAATTTTCAGCCAACTAGGAGGGGCTGATTCACAGGTTTTTGGAGGTAGAATAAAGGGTATGTTGGTACCAAGAAGCAAGTGGAAGTGCAGTACAGGGTGGGAGAGATGGGACAACTTACCCCTTTTTTTTTCTGGATATTACAGTCAGTATGGAAACAAGGGCAGATGTGTCTCTGGGGTGAGGAAAAGCTGCTCTGTGAACTTGAGTTCCATGCTAGTTTTTATGGTTTTTGTCTGCTTCAGGGCCAGCATTATCACACTTACGAACTGGCCAAGAATACTGAACTTGAGAAGGAGGAAGAAGAGGATTTCCAAGCAGCTCTTGCGGTGCACCCTGTTTCTGACATGACCCTGATGTACCGGCTGCACAAGCGGTTCAGCAGGATCCAGCTGGACAGAGTCTATCAGGAGATCCAGGACCTCCAGGTATGTGGTGAGGGATATCTGCAAAAACTCCTTGACCAGATAGATTTCCTTCATTTTCAGTGCACTGGAGGAAGATCAGTGCTTCTGTTTGTGGGCAGCCATCGGTCAGACACAGGCTACAGTCCCTTTTCTTAGAAACAGCACTTCTGACACCACATTACCCAAAACTGCTGGTGTGACCCTACCCATGTACAGTTGTAGGTGGTGAGGTGGGCCTGGGGAGGAGCTGGGCTGGGCCTCATTGAGAACATGGTAGGGATCAGTTTGTGCTCTCTCTTTGCACAGGTGCAGATCAGGAACCTGACAGCACTGACCCCTGCAGGTGAGGCAGGCGTGACCTGGCCTGTGGGCATTAACGCCCCATTCCTTCCAAAGTCCCGTTTTGAGGTGATCAGCTGGGACTACTTCACTGAACAGCACCTCTTCTCCTGTCCTGACGGCTCCCCAAAGTGTGAGCTCTCTGGAGCCAGTAAGGCAGATGTCAGTGAAATCATCGAGTCTGCAGTGGAGCAGCTGAACCGTCGCTATCAGCCTCTGCTCCGCTTCAGCAAGCGGCAGTTGCTGAACGGCTACCGGCGCTTCGACCCCACGCGGGGCATGGAGTACACACTGGACCTGCTCCTGGAGGCCGCCACCCAGAAGGGTCACAGTCATGTTCTGGCCAAGCGAGTGAGCTTGGTGCGACCCTTAAGTAAGGTGGAAATTATTCCCATGCCATATGTAACAGAGGCCACACGGGTGCAACTGGTGCTTCCCTTGACAGTGCAGGATCTGGATTTTGTGGCAAACTTCCTGGATATGTTTGCTATGAACACACTGGACACGCATGATAATGCCTTGCTGACTTTGCTTTTTATCTACCATCCCTACGATGCCCAGAGAGTTGGTCAGGTGGATGTTTTTGCTGGAGTCAAAGCGATGGTAGGAGAGCTAGAGAAACGCTATGCAGAAGTTAAAATCCCATGGATTAGTGTTAAAACAGAGGTGCCATCGCAAGTGAAGCTCATGGATATAGTCTCAAAGAAGCACCCTGTGGATACACTGTTCTTCTTGGCCAGCGTCTGGACAGAAATCAACATGGAGTTTCTGAACCGCTGCCGCATGAATACCATCAGCAATTGGCAGGTCTTCTTCCCTGTGCATTTCCAGGAGTTCAACCCTGCACTGGTGTACCGTGGTGAGCAGACAGCATCCTCCAACACTGACTTCCTGAGAGATGGGCATTTTGACAGACATTCCTTTGCTGAGGCCTGCTTTTATAATTCTGACTATATGACAGCACGTAGCAAGCTCGCAGCCGATATCCTGGACCGAGACGAGGTGCTGGAGAGCATGGAGGTGTTTGATGTCTTCCTCCACTATTCTGGCCTGCACCTGTTCAGAGCTGTGGAGCCGGGGCTAGTGCAGAAATACACACTGAGAAGCTGCAATCCCCGGCTCAGTGAGGAGCTGTACCACCGCTGTGTGCTCAGTAACTTGGAAGGACTTGCATCCCGCTCACATTTAGCCATGGCCCTCTTTGAGCAGGAACAGGCCAACAGCACTTGAGAGATGAGAAACATCAAGAGCTTCTCAGCACCTTAACACTCAGCACTTTTCATCCCCTTCCCAGCCTTGCCATGGGTGAAGGGTATGTGAGGTCAAGGGAGGAGGAAGATTATCCCAGACCCACTCTGAGGCACATGGGCTATGGAGTGAGGCTGTTTCAGTGGAGGGTTTTTGGTTTGGTTTTGGGTTTTTTAAAAATAAATTTAATTTTCTTTCCAGGCAGGCTAATGTGGTCGCTTGTAAACTTTGCAGCCTCTGGGATGAGGGAGGTAAACAAGCTGTAGGACCAACCTTACTTAAAGCTATGTAATTCTGCTGAGCAGTGCAGGGAGAGAGTATGAGCGATGTACTTGCACAAAGTTACCTTGACTGTGCTGATCTCAGGGCTATTGCTGCACCCTCCTGTGTGTTTATACATTTCATTTTTTCAAGAGGCATAAACACAGCTTGTCTGGTTTCCCTGGACAAAGCTATTCAGCTGCTTTCACTTTGCTGGTTTTGGCTCTTCCAGAGCTGCAGAGTGGTTCTAGTTTAAATATCTTGGGGATGGAGACTCCATAGTCCCTCCTGGCAGTATGTTCCGGTGGATAGTAACTTTTACGGTTGAAAACTTCTTTCTCCTGTTTAAATGAAATTTCTCACATTTCCGTTTGTGCCCATTGCTTCTCGCAGCATCACCGGACACCGCTGAGCAGCAGCTGTTTGTGTCTTTCTTACACTCTCCCGTTCCTGACACACACACGGATGGGACTGTCCTGAGCCTGTTCTCGAGATGAAACAGTCCCAGCTCTTGCAGCTCGCTGTTAGGACAAACGCTCCCATTACTTAACATTTCCACATCCCTTTGCTGGACTAACTCCAATATGTCCATGTCTGTGTTGTATTGGGAAGCCCAGACTGGACACAGCACTCCTGGCATGTCTCCCTTGCACTGAGGAGACAGGTCACTGTCCTTGACCTGCTGGCCACAGTCCTCCTGCTGCGGCCCAGGATGCTGTTGGCCACCTTTTTTCTGAGGGAATGCTGCTGGCTTATGTTTAGCTTGGTATCCATCAGGACCCCACTAATCTTTTTACTTTTGCAGCTTTCCAGCATCATTTTTTCAGCCAATATCCCAGAAATCAAAGCCCAAAACCCTGATGTGAACCTGTGAATTTATGTGATGAGCCAGCAAGTGTGACTGACTCTGTTCATTGCTGCAGGGTCACTGCTGAAGGAGAGATTGTATTTGCTACACTCATCTCATAAGTTGAGTGAGGTGAAGGTCTGGTGCTGGCATCAGAAGAGATGCTGAAAAATTAGAAAAGCTTAAAAGAAATATTCAAAATCAAGAACATTGGTTCAAATTGGATAGAAATCTCAGATTTGCTTATTTAACAATAAGGCATGTCTCAATTACAGTTATGTGGGAAGAAGATATCTCTGCAGTGCCTTATGGGGATGTGTGTTAGTTGCTAAGCACACATTCACAGAATGAGGACAAGGGCAGCTACCTGGGAAACCTTTCGTTATTATGGGGGTTGTTTTGCACAGGGAGGTCCTGATCCATTATGATCCAAGTATAGACTGTGCAGAGTGCTATTTAAGATATGATGTGTTAGAGCTAAAACAATGAAATAGCGTACATCATCTCATATCCTTTAGATGTGGAGAACCACAAGTGGGCCTCTGATCAACACCCAGCATGCCCTGCAGACCCTGCCTGCAGTGCTCGTTCTCCCTTTTGTGCCATTAGGGCTATTATAAGAGTGCAGGAAAACAATTCTGTTTGTCATTCCTGCTATCAGACAGAAAGGATGTTTACATGAGGATTTCTTGCCTCACTGTTAGGCAAAGGCCAGGCCACATGAGTGGCAGAATGGCTGGGTGTGACCAAGAGCTGCCCTGTATGATGAGCTGGCTGAGACTGGTGGGCAAGGGATTTGTGCAGCAAACCTAGGCCTGAGGGTTACCCTGTGAGCAGCATAGGCCTGTGCATGCTCGGGTTGATGTCTCCTTGGGGTGTAGCCACTGCCAGGTGGGATCACATGCCATGGCAGAGATGGGCAGAGTGAAAACTCTGATGGTGTGCTCATCTTCAAGGCAAAAGAGATTCTGGTGCATGAAAGGTAACATCTTGGTGTGTCAGAGAGGATGCAGAGCTTGTAATTGCAGATTTCAGTATGGTGTGATAACCAAGGAGAATTCCTTGGGTCATTGTTCTACGTAACACATCTGGAAGCACTGGCAGTGGACACTGGGTGCTGTAAGAAACTACGCAGGCATAGCAAGCAGCAGACCTACTGCACAGGGACGCAGTGGGTGTCGTTCTACCAAGCTGAGCATTAACCTGGGAGAGATGCAGGAATTGCTGTGACTGAGAGCTGTAGGGGATGTGGCAGGTGGGGATATCTGGGATGTAAAATAAGCTGCTGAAGGAAAGGGTTTGAAATGACATAGGGCAAGCAAGAATCATTAATGAGTTCTCATTAGAGAAGAAAGAGAATCATGGGAAACAGGAGAGTGAGATTTGATGGATGTAACCCAAAAGCCACAAATGTTGTTGCCAACTTCTTGTTGGCAAGTCCCTGCCTGTGTCAGGGCACATCGGATGATGCTGCAACACTACACAGAACTTAAAATTCTTAAGAGTATCTTGTATCTTGAGAGGAAACTGAGGGAAGCTGGAAGCTGATTCTTCTATTTTTTAAAATCCAGCTCTGTGGGAAAGGAAAAGCAGGAAATACTGCCAGCAAACTGCCCAATCCATAAACTGGGGATTGTAGTTTTTACCTGAGGGACGGTTCTCCAGACAGCGTTGTTTGACACTTAATTGATTATTTGGAAGCAAATATAAGATCTCTACAAATAAAATTGGCAGATTATGTAAAAAAAAAAAGCAAAAAAATCATGAAGAGAAGATAATAGTGCAGAAGAGTGTGTAGCAGAATAAGGCTCTTCACACAGATTTTTGTCTTAGAACAGTCAAATGCAAACTTATGTGCTTGAGGAAGATGGTGTATCACTCCTCCAGAGAGGACTGCATGTTAAAAAAAGGTAAGTCTGTAAAGAAATTGACTGTATTAAAGTGCAAGCAGCTTCATTTTTCTTGGACCTACTATTTTAGACACTAAAATCTAGGCGCTGTCCCAGCCCTGTGAAGTATAGATTTAAGACATAACAGATCTTTACAAGTAGACAGTCTGGGGGAAACAGATGCTGTTGATGTGAGACAGCAAAAAGGGCCCTGGTGGCATAGCACATAGCCTGTCTTTTAAGGCTTCTAGGGAAAAGAGAAAAGAAAAATAATGTTTGAGGTTCATAAAACTTACCTGAAGATTGTAAGAAGTATTTTACAATGTGAGATGCAGAACTCTTGTGGATGTAAGACAAGGGGTAATGGCTTTAAACTGCATTTAATGGATTTGAAGTAAAAGAGGGTAAATGCAGACTAGATGCAAGAGAGAGCATTTTTAAAATGTGACTGGTAAAGCACTGGCACAGGTTGCCCAAAGAACCTCATCTGTGGAAGTCTCCAAGGCCAGATTGAACAGGACTTGGAGTGACTTTATTGACCTTATTTTGAGTTGGAGATGTCCATGTCCATGGCAGGGTGGGACTAGGTGGCCTTTAAAAGTCCCTCTCAACCCAAACCTTTCTATGATTCCGCGAACTCTTAGAAGGTTGTGAGTGATGTGATTAGGGTGTGTGAGTACATGTAACAAGTGAAAATACTGGATACTAAAGCAGCTTTTAGTTGTCCAGGGATAAGGCAGGACAGCAACACTGAAACAAACAGCTTTAAACTGCAACAGATTAATTCCAAAGGAAAACAGGCAAGTGCTTTCAGTGCTGAAAGTGACTAGCTAGTGAAATGACAGTGGCAACTTTTCCAGTGTGCTACAATTTACTTGGTTTGTGTAACAGAGATCGTTGGAGGCAAGTGTGAAATTACTTGTCAAATGTAAGTGGGCAGAATAAATCCTTGTCAAATGTAAGTGGATGGAATAAGTCCTTCATGGCCTTAAATTTCATGACTGTCACTATATAGTGGATGCAATTTGCAAAAGAGAAATCTATCAAAGGCTGTTAAAGCCAAAACCTCTGGCACAGCAGGTCTCTGAATTACAAATGTATAAGAGCTAGGAGAACTGCCAGGGAGGGAGCACTCTTTGTCTACCCTATTCTTATGATTTTTTTTAGGCAGACAGTGTTGGCCACTGTCAGGAAGAGGGTAAATGAGTCAGTTGTGCTTATGATTTGACTCTGTGCCACCATTTTTGTCTCTTGTGCTAAAAAAGACTAGATCTTTTTCAAGGATGCGCTTTAGTTCATCCAGAAATTATGAACTATGTGAGGATCATGATACTGAGTTTGTGACAGTGGGGTCATGAACTGGCCAGGAAGACAAATTACCACGATTGTCATGTTTGACCTTGTAGCCCTGAAGAAATGCACACCCTTATTTGATGTCTCTGTTTACCCCAACATGCATTGGGTGTGTGTACTTTTGTGTATACTTCACTTTCTTTGGGGTCCACCTCACTGGATATTTTTCTTCCTTGTCTTCAGTTGTGAAGGTAATTTCCTCTATTGCATATTTTAGACTGGCTGACATACCCTGTTGGAATAATCTGTTGATCTTAGAGAAGGATGTACAGTATATGTTATAAACACAAGAAGCTTCTGTCCTAGCTGCATTTTCAACTTCAAGAAACGGGTGAAAATAGACTCTCCACCTTTTAATGTGACAGAGCTGCTGCTCTATCCCAAATTAGCAAGTATACTTTAAAAAACAACCCCATACCCAGATTTTGTGAACTCAAATATTCTATCTGATCGTAGTGGCCATCAGTCTTCTCCAAGACTGGACTATAAATGATGTGCCTTGCCATGCAACCTGGAGGAGTAGCCCATCTCCCTTGGAGGATCTGCCCAAGGTGGTCTCCCCCCTCCTCCCTGGGGCACACCTGACCAGCAGTTCAGGTCTGTCTGGGCAGGTCCTCCACTCAGTCACAGCTCACAAGCTGCTTCACCCCAAAGTGCTGCAGAGCCAATTCCCAGTACACTGGAAGGTGCAACCCAGGCACCTGCAGATAGTCCAAGCTGTTTCACAGAAGTTCTGGAGTTGCTGTTGGTCAGATGAGAGGAGCAGATAGAGGACAGGATGCTCTCATTAATAGGTGCACATTTCCCCAGCTACAGCAAGGTGTTCTTGCTTAGCAGAATCCTCCATTCTTAACTCCAGCACAAAGAGTTCTTTCATAGGAGCTTGCTGTCTTCTATTTGGCTTTGAGCATTGCCTTGTCACACATCTACTCTGAAATATTCTGTACAGCACTGCAGAGCATGTGCAGGTACAGGCTGCTGGCTTGGTCTCAAGCCAGGAGCTGTGGCCTGAACCATTATACCAGGTGCTTTCATGCCCCACTGTCCCAGGGCTCACCACTCCCTACACCTGTACTTCAGCCAAGGCAGTCCCATGCCCATTCCGAACTCTTTCCTGGATGTACTAAGCACTTACCTTATCTTCTCAGCATGCATGCTGAACTGTTGCTCACGGATTCTCAAAGGGGGCAATTTTCTGGTGACAAGTACCACAGAAACTCATTTTCCATTTGCAACAGTGTTTTGCTGGTACAAATAACTGTAGGGAAAGGCTTGAAAACGTGACACATAAAAAATGCAGTGAAAAAGTCAAAAGCATGTGTATAGTCCCTGTTCTAAAACACCCAGTGAGACTTAATCCACCTCATGAAGTAAAATATTGTAAAGATCATCTTTTAGACTTGCACTGTTTTTAAGCACGTGAAGCTGGCAGGTTTGCTTGGCTCCTTGCAGATGGAGCTCAGTCCTTTCACTGCTTCCTCACAGCTCCTTGGAACATCACCCCAAAGTAGTCACTGTCAGTGTTTATTCTGTCCAAACTTCCTTCCTCATACCCATGGACTGCAGGGCTTTGGCAAGTCACAGTGAGGGTTCCTGCTAATTGATCTATCAAAGTGCACATCACAGAGATCTCCCACTGCATGTTTAAGAAGCAATTTTCCTTTTCCTGTTACAATTGACACCGCACCACAGACCCGTAACCTGCCAGACCCAGCACCCTCCCCCTCCCGGGAGTCGCTAGCTCCTTAACACAAGGAAAAGTGTGCGGATAGTGGATCGCAGCTCTGGGCCGATTCTGAATTTGAAGGATTGGACGTGCCTCAGAGCTCCTCTGTTTGCTCTCTCATCCTGTTACTGCCGTAGCCATTGCCACTGGAATTCTCATTGCCTCCCGGTGAATCCCGGCCCCGTTGCTGCCGGTGCGAGCCCTGCTCGGTACTCCTTGCAGTGAGCGGCCGGTGCTCGGCCCCAGCCAGGTACGGGCGGCGCGGGCCGGGCCGGCAGCGGGCTGGGCCGGCAGCACCGGCTTGGACAAGCAGCATCGGGCTGGGGCGGCGGCACTTGGCTGGGCGAGCGGCACCGGGCCGGGCCGGCGGCACCGGCTGGGCGGGGGCGCTGCGTCGGGCCTGGCGAGCCGGGGTGATGCAGAGCGGGGCCGGCAGGCGGCGCTGCGGAGCGCGCGGAGGCTGCGGCGGCGGGTCGGGAGCGCTGCGAGAGCCGCGGGGCTGCGGCGGC
>VZTJ01002602.1:63711-83416 GCA_013397795.1 Orthonyx spaldingii | reverse complement strand
CGCGGGAGCGCAGCGTGGACGGGACGGTGAGCGCCGCGCGGGCCCCGCCCCGGCCGCCTCCGGCCCGGCCCTGCCCTGCCCCTTCGGGCAGCTGCGAAACGCCCACGCCGGTGCTGCCCCTGGGCCGGGCACGGGCCCTGGGCGACGCCGCTGCTGCTCCCGTCCGGGCGCTGCCCGCAGGGCTCCCCCGGCCGGGAGGTCGGTGGAGTCCGGGCGGACCCCCGTTCCGCCGGTACCGCCCGCACCGCCCGCGGTGCCTCCTTCCTCAGCCGCCGCCGCCGCTCCCCCGCGGCTGGAACACCTTGGCGGCTGCCGCGCCGCGCTCGCTGATCTTCCCCGCGGACTCGGCTTTACGCGGTGCTGTGCCCGTCGGGTGTCCCAGCGCGGACCCCGCGTCCTCCGCCGAGCCCCGGCGGCTTTGCTGCCTTGCAGGACTTCGGCTCGCTCGGAGAGGCAGGCAGAAAGAGGGAGCCCAGTGCTCATTTACCGCTCCCGAATGTGGGCTGCAGGCCCCCTCGGAAGGGTCTCCTTTAGCAGGCACTGACTTTACCGAGGGAGACACCATCACTGGTCCGGAATTGCCCATCCTGCCCTGACTTGGTCCATGCCTCCTTTGGAGAGGTGGGTCCTCTCCTTAACACCCGGTCCCTGGAGACACCCCAGCGCTGCCCTGCATCTAACTGACTGCTGTCTCTGGTGCTCCAGGAACAACCAGCCTTCACACAGGAGATGGCAGCTTTTGAGAGAGAGTATTTGACTTGCTGCCTCTAAGATGCCCCCCAGTTCTCTCTTCAGAGGGAGATGCATGGTCCCAGATACTCTCTCAGGACTAACAGATTCATGTCTGTGGGAGACTGATGCTCTGCGTTGCCTTCTGGAAGATCTGACTTCCACACATGCAAACCATCTCACTTGGGCACCAGAAGTCTGCTGCTGGAGATTGCTGCTCTTTCCTTGCCTCCTGTTACCTGAGGCCTGAACTCTTCTCCATTTTTTCCATCACCATGGTCCGTGGAGGATCCCTGTATGCAAGTTGCTGCTGGGAAAAACTGAGGTAGAATTGAAATGGGGAACTGAGGAGCAAGCAAGGTCATTCACCAGTTAGCATGATGTGGGAGAGTGTGCATTATCCTTGCCTGGTGCTGTCAGCACTGCCCTTCTTGAAGGGACTGACTTCATCATACTGCCCATCCAAGGAAGTCCTGCAGCTTGTGAAAACAACCAGTTCCTTGGTGTTGTCTCAGGAGCAATCAACGACCTGCTGTTTTCCATGGGGACACCACCAGTGAAGCCAGCCTGTCTTCCCTCGCTGAATCCCCTGACCTCTCTGTGAGAAGGAACTTGCAGCTTGGCCTTGCCCCTAAGGCAGGGTGAGGACACTCAGTCTTTGCTCTCCTCCTTTTCCTCAGCGCTGCAGTAATGTTCCTTTCTGTACCTCATGCACTCTCCCTTCTCACTTGCACTGCCTTCACTGCGGTGTTTGCCTCAGCCCCTGCTTGCCTGGGCTCTGTCCTTCCTTGACTACAGCTCTGTTTCAGCAGAATTCACCATGATCTTCTTTCTGCCCTTCATTCTTCCCTTTTTCTGGCCCCACTAGATCCAGAGCCTTGGTCCTGTCCCTGGTGGAGTTACCCACTCTGCTCATGCTGCCTGGCACTGCCCAGGCTGGCACTGCAATGATCATACTTCTCTTTCTTGCCCATCCATTCTTTGAACAGTTGTTTCTATCTGCATGTCTAGGTGTGAGCTTGTGCTTGAGAATGCTGTGTGTGCTGGTACTCACACCTGCTGTAATGCTGCTTTTCTTCATCAGCTACAGTACAGAGCTGTCAGGAGCGGCAGGGTTTGTATGTGCAGGTGCAGCTGGCTCAGCTCTTCGCAAGGAATAGGTCCCTTTTCCTTCTTAGCCTGGTTCATCTTCTTTGGGACCTATCATGAGCACGCAGACGCTGAAGCTGCCTGACTATGCCCTAAATCTGTAGGATCATTAGTTATTCCAGTCTGCCACGCTCTCATTATGCTACTGCGGCAGCTAGTGGTGCCTGCTAAAATGCTGGAGTGTTCTGGCAGGAGTTGATTTTGAGTTCTTTAAGGAGTTGATTTGTTTAAGGATGAAAGCAAGCTGACTTGGTTAATGCTCCCAAACTGGCCTGCCTTCCCAAGGTTTAGAACGTCTGTGTGAGAAGATACCCTTGCTTCTTAGGACAGGCAAATTCCAGGAATCCGCTCCAGTCCTACCCACCCTATGGTTCTTATCAGAGCCTGCTCAATATGTTGACAGTTTATAGGCAAATGATGGCCTTTGTGTTCTTTCCAAACTCCACAAATACAAGCTGGGTCCTGTGGAGAAATTGAAGACCCCACATGAATGGGCCAGTGCCTGGGCAAAACTGCTGTCCTGGCAGCCTGAACATGCACCTGTGTGTAGAGTCTCCAGGGAAGTCCTGAACCACTATGTCAGTGGCATCTTCTCTTTCTTGCTCTTCTACCCCTCTTTTTTTCCCCCAAGTTGTGCTGGTTATGAAGTGTCACATGGGTTGGTGCTGTTCTAGGAAATGTTATTTTTATTGTATATTACTTCCCTCTCACCCGGTATGTACTTTCTCTTTTCAGAGCTGGATCCAAATGCATCCTCAGCCTGCTGTCTTAGAGCTGTTCCTGCTTTAGGTCAATGAGAACATCTCCTGCTAATTCATCATGACATAATAGCTGGTTTCCTGCTCCATCCACAGGATAAGTTTCTTCCTTCCTCTTTGTCTACACAGATGTGACTCCAGGTGTCCAGCTGCCTTGTCTGGTACAGGTAGGTTTTAGCTCTTTGAAAAGTGACCTGTTTTAGTCAGGAAGGATGTGTTTGTGCTTTGTATTGGGGATGGAAAATGTCTGCCTTTGGTCATATGAAAAATACTATGTTGTGAAATAAATCCTAAGATGCCAGCTTGCTGCTGCTGCTGACCTAAACTGGTCCTTTGAACAGCCAATTACTTCTGTGATAGTTTGCTGGCAGGAAGGTGCTGATGTGGCTCAGAGGAAGTGACGTTGAAGGATGCAGTTGCTAAGAGGAGGAGGAGTAAGCAGGTATTCTTTGTGGTAATTCATTACTCCATTTCCCACAAGTAAATATAATTAGTTCTTGTCATGTGGTTATTGATTTGTGGAGTTCCCATGCTTCTCAGTGCAGGTTTAAATTAGCTCTTCCCAGCTAGGAAGACTTCTTCAGTACCTGCTGTTGCTGGGTGGGCATTGGTCATCTCCATGATAAGGTGCTCAAATCTGCCACTCAGATCTTAATTTTCTACCATCAGTTAAATTCTTCTGGTTGCTTCCACTGTGAATATCCACCTGTAGCTACCTGTCTGTTTTCCCAGCCAATATGCAGCGTGTCTCTGAGGGAATTTTGCTTTTCCCACGGCTAGGTTGGTGACTTCTCATCTTTCACAGCCTGCACAGGTCACCTCACCGGTAGTGTAAATTGTGTGGTAGAAGAAATGCATACTGTTTTGCTTTGGAAATAAGGTTATAACAATTCTCACTGGAATTGGAAGAGCTTATGTATGAAAACTCCTTCAGTTTTTTGATGAAGGTAACATGTTAATGTTAACCTTCAGTTCTCCTTATCACTCAGTGCTCTCTCCTCGTCCAGTGGAGTGTTGCCACAGTGGTTTCCGAGCAGAGTGCTTGGGCTAACACCTGGAATTTGATGGTGTCTCCTGAAATTGAACAGCATTCCAAGAGCTTATCTTTTCTGGAAAGATGCAGCTGGAGGAATTGAATGGTTGTTAATTTAAACTGTAAAGGATTAAGAGTTTTGGTGTTTTACCAGGGGAGTTATCCAGGTTTTGCATTTTTACAGAAATGTCCTGAGTGCATGGAAACAAGCAGATATCTACAACTTATGTGCCTTTCCACCTAGCTCACAAGGTTGCACTGTGTTCTCCACAGTGCTTTCATAATGCAGACAGTGACTAATAGGTCTTGTTCAGGGAACGTTCCTCAAAGGTCATCAAGAGAGGTGTGTTTGAGTTTTGTGAATTGGCAGCCTGAGATGCCCTTGTCAAACGTTTCCAATATTCACTGAGTAAACATAAAAGTGACAATGATGCTGTCGTTTCTGTACCTGGATGTATTTGATATACCACTGGCAGCTCCGTGCTGGACAAGGACCCCATGAATTTTATGGAAAGCTGTTTTGGTCTTCCTTCCATTTTTTAAAAAACTCTGCATTCATAGGTTCCAGTGTTTGAGAGACAAACTTTCTATCCTTTCCTTTCTGGCCTCTTACAGTCCTGTAGCCTTCTCTGTTTTCTCTACAGGCACAGAGATGGTGTCTGTGTCTGTCTGTGGTCAGAGCCCAAAGCGAGGGATAGAAGCATTTCTTTCTGAACAGAACTAACACCATGGCTTAGTTGAAGGCCTTAGCTAGACTGAAGAGTTTGCCTGCTCCAAAAATGTCAGTGTAAGATTCTATTCAACATTGTATCTTTTACCTTTTACCTCCAAATTTGGCACACTTACTCTCTGCCTGTGAATAAATTTTAAAAATTATTTGTTTAAAGGTAGTTCAGCTCCTGTTGAGATCCTAAACTGCAGAGAAGAAAACACAATTTACCAGTTATGTATTTTTATATTTACAGGCACAACTACTGCATTGAAGTGGGAAATCATGTAAACTTTTCCGCATGTGGCCTTTGATTTGCAAATGTGCTTTTGATGAGCACCTTCCCTATGAAGACAGGCTGAGAAAGTTGGGACTGTTTAGTCTGGAGAAGAAAAGGTTGTGTGGAAATGTCTGAAGGGGCTACAGGGAAGCTGGAGAGGGGTTCTTTGTTAATAACTGCAGTAACAGCAAAAGGAGTAATGGGTACAAATTGAAAGAGGGGAAATTTAGGTTAGATATTAGGAAGATGTTTTTTACTATGAGATTGGTTAGACACTGAACAGGTTGCCCAGGGACATTGTGGATGCCTCGACCCTGGCAGTGCTCAGAGCTGGGCTGAATAAGGCTTTGAGTGATGTGGTCTAGTGGGAGGTGTGCCTGCCCATGGCAAAGGGGCTTGGGACTAGATGATCTCTAAGTCCATTCCAACCCCGTAACATTTTATGAGTCTGTGATGTGAAAGAAATTTGACTTCACTTGGTGAAATTGCAAGGCACAACAAAGTATAATATTGAAAATTTATAAATTTATTATTTTTAAAGATTTAAACCAGTCATCTTCCCCTGGCAAAATATCTATGATTCATGGCAATGACAGAATTTGCAGTTAAAAGGTGGTGTCTAGATGGAAAGCAAGAGCTGTGTTAGCAGCTGTGAGACCAGTGAGGAATGATTTTTAAATGTTATTTGCAGATTTTTAAGATTTCCATTTTCATAGCAGAGAAAGGACATAGTGTAATGTTACTTAAGGGTATTTATTCTTGTTTGTTCTTTGAGATCATAGGGATAACCACATAGTAACTGAATGGACTGTCAGGCTGATCACAGTCCGTGTGGACAGGGGCCAGTCTGAGGAGTTGCAGGAGAAAGTACAAAGCTCATTTGGTGTGGTTCACAGAGGGATAGAATGGTAAGGGTTGGAAGGGACCTTCACAGATCACCGTGTCATGTTCCAGTGTTTCCTCACACTAAAAAATGTCTTCCTTATGTCTAATCTAAAACTGCCCTCTTTAAAACAGCAGTTTAAAAGTGTTGTCCCTTGTCCTGTCTTACAGGCCTTGGTAAAATGTCTCTCTCTCTGTCTTTCTTACAATCCCCCTTTAAATACTGAAAGGCTGCAAGAAAATCTCCCTGAAGCCTTCTCTTCTCTAGGTTGAGCACCCTTGGCTCTCTCAGCCCATCTCCAGAGCAGAGGGGCTTCAGCCCTCCAAGCACCTCCGTGGCCTCCTCTGGACTTGCTCCAACAGATCCATGTTTGTCTTGTACTGTGGACCACAGGTGAGGTCTGGCAAGAGCAAACAGGAATAATCCTCCTCTCACATGCTGTCCGTGCTGTGGGATCAGCCCAGGACACGGGTTGTTTCTGGGCTGGCAGCACACGTGGCCAGGATATGTTCTATTTTTCATCCACCGGCACTCCCAAAGTCCTTCCCCGCAAAGCTGCTCTCAGTCAAGTCATCCCCCAGTCTATACTGGGATAGGTGAGACGATTGCCCCAAGCCAGGTGCAGGACCTTACACTTGGCCTTGCTGCACTTCATGAGAGTTCCATGGGCCCACTCCTCTGTCAGAGTCCCTCTGGATGCCATCCCTGCCCTCCAGCCTGTCAACTGCACCCCCCCAGCTTTTTGTCACCTGCAAACACACCGAGGGTGCACTCAGTGCCACTGTCTGTGTCATTAATAAAGGTATTTACCAGTACTGGTCCCAGTATGGAACCCCAAGAGACCGAATCCTGGTTTCCATTTGGATATTGAGCTGGCATCTATTGAAAGACATTTTTCTTAGAACCCAAGAGCTATTGATTCCAATGTTCAAAAACTCAGGTGAGGAACATGGGAAACCAACATAGCTGAATCAGGACCTCCTTCCTGGTCAAACTGAAACACAGCAGGGAAATGCAGAGGCAGTGAAAGCAGGAACACATCCTGGGAAGAACATAAGGATACTGCCTAGGAGTGTAGGGATGAGATCAGGAAAGCTAAGGCACAGCTGGAACTAAGTTTAGCAAGGGATGTGAAGAATAATAAGAAGGGTTTCCTTCCACAGATATGCTGGCTAGACAAGGAAGGCAAAAGAAATTCTATCCCTCAATAAATGAGATGGCGAATTAGTGACTATCAAAATGGAGAAGGCTGAGTACTCAACAACCTTTTCCCTGCTCAGTTTTCACTTGCAGTTACTCTTCCCCAGTCTCTGGAGTCCCTGAATCCCAAGGTGGGGACAGGGGGAATGAAGTTCTTCCCACTGTGGGATTAGATCAGGACCTAGACCATCTGAGGAACATGGACATACACAAGTCCATGGGACCTGATGGAACACTTACCAGGGTCCTCAGGGTGCATCCTGTCTCTCCTTAGCAATCTGTATTCATCAAAGAACATCCCGTGACTGGAGAAGCCGAAGCCCTGGCATCAACACCAGCCATGAAGCCAGGTGTTGATCTGAACTGATCATGGTTGTTTACAGATTAATGGATCTTATGGCTAAAAGAGACTTCTGGATCACGTGACACCCATATTTTACTGAGCACTAATTGATTTCCATTGGTCCTTACTGTGAGCCTTATACCTTCCACAAAGACAAGCTGGTTAACCATTGGAAATTTAAATGTGATATACTGCTTGTAGACCTGTCAGTGGAGGGTTTCAGAACTTGGACAAATATCTGTTAAGAAGGGTTTTGGCAGATCAAGGCTGACTTGGGGCAAGGAAGGATTTGAAGCTCTAAAGGAGATGCCAGCCCCTCTGCTTATCATTCTTGTATGAATGAAAGTGTCTAGTCCAACAGTATCTGTGTGTGGTTTGTAAGTAATTCTTGTGCCAGTTTTGTACTTGGTAGTCCAGACTTATCTTAGTAAGGAAGTGAACCAGTGTGGACTGCTAAGAACAGCATCCCTAGATCTCCCTGGGATGTGCACACACCAGCTAGGGACCAAGGCAGTGGGCCCTGAGACAGGGCACCTGAGAGACATCTGCTGTCACAACTTTGCTGTGGACTGTCTGGTACTTTTAGTCTCCACCAGACTCTGAAGTAAATGGTGGTGTGTGTCTTGTGGACGTTTGACACATACAGATTTTGCCAAGTGACTGACAAGTTTGAGAAAACTGTATACTCCTTACCTAGTTACTGCTTTTTGCATCTTCAATGTCTCTTGGCAAGTCCTATGTCAGTAAGTGCCCCAGGCTGGCTATTTTGCATGAAAAAGATTTCATTCATTTTGAACTTAGTCCTCCATTTTTGTTGGTAGTCCTCAGGTTCTTCTGTTACAAGATAATGTGCTCCTTTCATCACAGTGGCAATTTTTATTCTGTATATTTCCCCCCTCCTCTGTAATATAAACAAGCACTCTGCTTCAGTTCCTCTCTATAAGAGAATTATTTTGTACCTAGTCTTTCCATATCTGTATGGTTATAATTCTGCTGTATGCTTTTAGACATGTGACCAGCACTGGCTGCAGTGTGATAAAAATCCAGTACTGATTGATACTGTGTTCTGTAATGTCTTCTGTCAGGCTCTTCATGACTCCTTCAAATTTTATTTTCTGAGTGAATGCTTTTGTCAGGTGCTGCAGCCATCCTCATCTGTTAATATCCTTAACAATGTAAATTGCACACAAAGTTGTAATTAGTGGAGTCCTGTTTTTGGTTTGAAGTGTTGGTGTGTAAGTGTGCCATTGCAGGTAAGGAGTCAGCATATCTTCTGTAGAGACAAACAGTGCCCCATGGGTCTGCTTTGTTCCTGTTCTATTCTTCATTGTGTCCCTGTTTTATTAGGATTAGAATTCTTTGATAGGTCATGTAAATAAAAGTGGGCTTGTCAGCATATTGCACTTCAGTGTTTTGAAAATGGCTCTCAGCAAAGTTTCTAAAGAATATTAGAGCTAATAAGGGAAATAGATAGTCAATAAAGAAAATTCCTTATAAGCAGTAAGAAAAAGCAGTGACTCATACAATGGGTGAGGTTGGAAGGGACCTCTGGAGGTCATCAAGCAGAACTGGTTGCCCAGGACCATGTCCAGACAGCCTTTGAATATCTCCAAGGTGGGAGACTCTACAACCTGTCTGGGCAACCTGTCACCCTCACTGTAAAATACCATTTGTTGATGTGCCAAGGGAACCTCTTGTGTTTCAGCTTGTGCCTGTGGCATCAGGTCCTGTCACTGGGCACCACTGAAAAGAGCCTGGATGCATCCTCTTTGCATGCTCCCATCAGGTATTTATATACATTAATGAGCTCCCCTCCGAGCCTTCTCTTCTCCAGACTGAGCAGTACCAGCACTCCTGGCCTTTCGTCACAGGAGAGATGCTCCAGTCCCTTTGTCATCTTCATGGCTTCTCTCTGCATCCCCCAGTGTGTCCATGTCTCCCTTGCACTGGGCGCAGCACGCCAGCTGTAGCGTCATCATGCTGTATGAAGGGGAAGGATCCCCTCTGGACGTCACCGTGCCCAGTGCAGCCCAGGTACTCTGCCCTCGCTGCTGCCTTGTGTTCCACTCAGGGTCTTTGTCTGACAAACTGCTCTTGGGCTGAGTGGCCCCCAGCACATCCTGATGCCTGGGGTTGTTCTTCCCCAGGGGCAGCAATTTGCGCTTCCTGGTGAATTCTGCCAGGCAATGTAAGGGTACGTGCAAGGCGAGAGTACACCTCTTCTTCATTAAGGTCGGGCAGTCAAGGAGGTTCTCCATGCGAAGGGGATAATAAGTAAATGGGGAAAGTGCTACAGAAAAAGAGAGACACAAGGCTATTAGCCAAGGGATAATGGCGACAAAGTCCAAGAGCAGACTTCCCCTGACTGATGAGCCTTTAGGAAACTACAGGTGTAGCTTTCAAGAGGTCTATGCTGAATTAGTGCAATCCCTGGGAACTGGACTTGCTGAAGGCAGTGGCTGTAGAAGGATGAATAAATGTTAAGTTTCTGTGCCTTTTTGGTTCCCCATTGGTGCTTAGTGTATGATGAATGATTTCCAAAGATCTAAATAATGAAGCAACAAAATTAGATGATAATGTGAACATTATTTGGTGCAGCAGAACCGAAACCTGTCTCTTACAATTGGGAAGAGTGTTTCAGAACTGGATGATAATATGGCAGAATAAATTACAGGTTGATGAATTTATATGTAAATTGCATAAAGAAAATAAATCTACCAATGTAGCCACATTGTTGCTAAAATTATCTCTTTTGACTCAGGAAAGAAATCTTGGCATCTTTATAGAGACTTCTCTGCACACACGAGCTTAACAGTAGTGATTAAAATGGAAAATTTGATGTTAAATATTACAGGAAATGAATTAACAAAGCTGAAATTACTGTTGTAATATTGTATAAATCCATGGCTCTCCTATGTTCTGGAGAGAGAATGGAGTTCTGTATCCCTTAAGATGCAGTGACTAGTAGAACTAGAAGAATTCTAGAGAAAGTGATAAGGATAGTGAGAGGTGGAGAGATTTTAGAGGAGGCATGTGAGAATTCTTTAGAGAAATTATATACAAAGGAAAAAGTGCTAGAGATCATCAGCCACCACTGAGGAAAGGCAAAACACAAATGGACTTAGGATTTATAGAAGATACAGGCATGTGATGAAATGATGAAGCAACAGGCTTAAAGCAAGCACAAAATATTGTGGTTTTAGGGGTTTTTTTCAGCTGCACATAAGCTCAGGTGCGCCCAGGTGGGCAGGAGGCCAGTGGCACCTGACTTGTACCAGGACTGGTGTGGGCACAGCCCCAGGGCAACGCTGGCATTGCTGGGGCACCTCCAGTCCTGGGGACTGCTCTGGGCCCCTCATGACAGGAAGGACATTGAGGGGCTGGAGCGTGTCCAGGGAAGGTAGCGGAGCTGGGAAGGGGCTGAAGCACCAGGAGAGGGTGAGTGAGCTGGGAAGGGGGCTCAGCCTGGAGCAAAGGAGGCTCAGGGGGCCCTTGTGGCTCTGCACAACTCCCTGACAGGAGGGGGCAGCCGGGGGGGTCGGGCTCTGCTCCCAGGGAACAGGGACAGGACAAGAGGAAATGGCCTCAAGTTGTCAGGAAATATTTCTTTACTGAAAGATTTGTGAAGCCCCAGCACGGGCTTCTCAAGGAAGTGGCAGGGTCACCATTCTTGGAGGGATTTAAAGGACACGTAGGCATGACACCTGGGGACATGGCTTAGTGGTGGACTTGGCACTGCTGGACTTATGTTGGATTTGATGATCTTGAAGGTCTTTTCCAACCTAAATGATTCTGTAATTTTATTTTGTGAGTAGTAAGTGGACCACATTCCCCTTCACTCTTAGGGCACTGCACTACATTCACTCTGTAAATTGAGGTATAAGGGTGGAGAAAGGGTCCCTCTGCTGCCAGAAATGCCAAGCCTCCAGCCTTCCCCATTATGAGGCATGCTATCCACTGACCCTTTGAGCCCAGTCTGTAGCTGTCTCTCCTTCCCCACATCAGGTTTATGGAGCAGCAGGTCCCTGTTTCCGTTGACACTCCCTCCCCAAATTGCAAGTTTTAAGTACCAGTGCAATCTTTTCAGAAGGGCGGGGAAAAGGCTTGCGTGAGGGAGGAGAGAATGTGAAATGGGATTGGGTAGCACCAGCAGTGCAGTGGTCATTGCATCCCTGCTGCTCCTGCATGGCTGCGGTGCAGATCCCACCTCCACTCAGGTCCCATGCTGCAGGACCTCTCCCTGGTGAAATGAAGTGGCCAAGGCGGCCGCAGAGTGGCAGTACGGACCTGCCAGGACAGTATCCGTGCTGACCCCGGCTGTGCGGAGCTGCTCCCGCCCCGACAGCGCAGCTCGGGAACACGGCAGGAATCTGCCACGTGCTGCCGTCCTGCTGCCCTGAGGCCTCCAGTGCACAGAGTCTGCTATTTTACAGACATGTTCTGGTTAAAAATAGTGGCGAAGACAGAGGAGAGATGGACACTGGCTTTTGCCAACCAGCTTTTCTGGAAGTGCAGGTTTAGACCACAGGAAACCCATGGAGAGGAAGGAATCGGTTTTATTGCGCATTAGATCAGTGAGAGTGAATTGAAAGAGCAACAGGACAACAGGAGAAAAGACAGGCATACAGAGGTGTGTAGGTTGGCAGTGTTATTTTAAATGTTGGTATCAAAACCAGATATTAGGACTAATCTGACATATTATAGCAAAATGCTTAAAACATATTCTGAAAATAGGAATGGGAGAATGATTGATGTGCTTGACTGGGGGAGGTGATTATGACTGCGTAAAACTCCTTATGATCTTAAAGATGCTAAAATGCTTTGGGCACTGTCTCCAAAAGCAGTGGCTGTCTCCATGGCAACAGGAAGGCATCTATCTGTTCCCATGGCAATGGACTGGAGGGGTGCTCAAGGAGGGCTTGTGCAGAGCTCGTCAGCGCAGGCTCCCAGCCCTTTGTTGCTCCTCCCTGGAGCAGAGGCTGTCAGCACATTCAGGTGCTCTGATCCTGCAGCTGACAAGGAGGAGTGAACTGGAACAGTGTTCCTGCTCCCTGTGTAAAACAGATTAATTGTGCAGTGTTGTTTTATCTGGGGAGTTCCTTCTTCAGTCCCTAATTGCCAGCATTAAAGACTTCTTTGCAGCTCCCCATAAGGAAAGCAGGATTTTTGCTATCCAGGGAGGCATCAGAGACTGTGTGATGTTGATTCTTTCGAAGGAGTGGACAGACAAATCTGAAAAACAGGAAACAAAGTATATGCAAAGGGTCTGCATCTCAGCAGCCCTTTCTGGTGTCTAAAAGGAGAATTGTGCAGAGGCACTGACAGGCCTACCTGCACTAGATCTACCACATAAGAACTGCTAATATAGTGAGCAAATTATGTATACTAGGCACCACTTTTTCTAAACCCACTGTGATACTCTTCTAAGGGAGTCAACTCATATTTAGCATCAGAAGTAAGATCTAAGCATGGTTTTTTGTTTTTATCTTTTTAAAATATGAGGCGTGGGATGCAGAAGCACTAATGGAAAAGTGATGATTTCAAAGTGATGAACTGGGAAAATTATTTTAGAAGCAGCATTTTGAATGCATTTCTATGTATTGCGTGTAGGTATTACTAAGCAGTATTTGTTTTAATTTTTTTCATCAACAACCTGCTTTTCATTCCAGTAGCTTCTTCCTAGGCCTGCATTAAAGGATAGCAAAATAGAAATGCATTACTTATCTTCATTATCATACTGTTTTACCCCCTAATATCTACCTTCTAAGGCAAAAAGCACTTTCAATCGCTGCTTCTGGACTGGCATATATGCTTCCAGGTAAAGGCACTCCATATGTTTTGTCTTTGCCATGTTTCTGCTTCAGTCTCCAGGCTGTGGTTCCTCACATGAATTCATTGCATGTTGATTGGGCAAGTTGATTGTGTTACTTGTCACGCTTAAGTCTTTCCTGAGTAGAATCATAAAATCATAGAATGGTTGAGGTTAAAAGGGACCTCTCAAGATTGAGTGTTCCAACCTCCCATCTCGGAGTTGGGTCAGCTTGAGCAATTTGCTGAGTGCCAAGTTCAGTGAACTTCTGAGTATCTGCAGTGATGGAGTGAACATGCTCTCTGGGCAACCTTTTCTAAGTAAAAATGTGTTCACCTGTTGTGTATGTCCATCTGGTTCAAATATTCCCATATCTTGTCTTCCTTCACTGAGGACAAGTCTTCCTCGCTCCAGACTTCCTTACTGGTCTTAGGAGCTTGGAATTCCTGACAGCCAATCTTGCCAGTAAAGAAAGATGCAAAGAAGGCACTCAGTACTTCAACCTTTTCTGTGTTCATTCTCAGCAAATCCCCTCGCCACTAAGCCTATATTCTCCCATGTCTGTCCTTTACTGCTGAGATATTTGTAAAAACCTTTCTGTCCGCCCTTCATATTCCTCACTAGATTCAACTCCAGGTGGGCTTTTGTTATCCTAATTGCATCCCTGCATGCTTGGACAGTCTCTGTATTCCTTCCGGGTCACTTGTCCCTGCTTCTGCCTCTTGTAATGCTTCAGCTCAGTCAGGAGCTCCTTGCTCATGCATGCAGGCCTCCTACTGCTTTGGATTCATTTACTGCCTGTGGGTGAACCAGTCTTCAATTTGGAGGAGACGATCTTTGAAAATCAACCAGATCTCCTGGAACTCTCTGCTTTCCAAGGTGGTAACTCATAGAATTCTTCCAAGGAGATCCCTGAACTGGCCAAAAACTGCTCTTTTGAACTCTAGGGCTGTGATCCTGATTTCTACCCTGATCCATCCTCTCATGTTCCTGAAATATCATCTCACGGTCTAGCCAAGGCTGCTCTGACCTTCACATTCCTGACCAGTTCTTCCATGTCCAGCACAGCATCTCTCCTTGTCTGTTCCTCAGCTGCCTGTGTTAGGAATTTATCTTCATTGTGACCCAGAAGCCTCATGGATTGCTTGCGCCCTGCTTTGTTATCCCCTCAGCAGATACTGGGGCGGTTGAAGTCTTCCATGAAGACCAGAGACTGTGTACATGGGAATTTTTCCTGCTGTCTGTGATCTCACTACTTCTTCCTCAGCAGGTGGTCTGCAGCAGGGTGCTACATGTTGGTCTGCCTGATAACTCTGATCCTAACTCTAGTCTGTGAGCTCTTGGCTGGTTCTCTGTCCATCCCAAGATGGAGCTCTGTGTGCTCCAGCCACACGCTTGGTTGAAGGACAGCTCCTCCTCCTCAACCCCCAGCCTGCCCTTCCTAAAGAGTCTGTCTCCAGCAATCACAGCACTCCTGTCCTGTGAGTTGTCAGTTACCTTGGAATTCAGTGCATGTTCAGGAAAAGTGAACAGAGAGAGCGTCACTAACAGTGTGGAGGATTGGAAGCTTTCTGTGAGGAGGGAGAGGTGGGCTGTCAGTCTGGGAGCAGTTACGGCACCGTTGCTATAGGAATCAGGAGAATATGTCACAGTTTCATCAGTCTGAAGAGAGTGACTGAGGGCCTTCTGCCCTCCAGCCATAGGCAAATGGCAGAAAAAGCACTTCACATATTCCTGCTCTCTCAGATGCTTTGCTGCAGGGAGACTGCAACAGGATCAGGAACTGAAATATTAACTGTTGGAGTTATATGTGGTTCATTCTTCACCAGCTGCCAGACAGAACAGTAATTTTCCAAGGCTGTTCTTCAGGGCTTTGTCTGGTTTGATATGTCAGAGACCTGTTGTTTCTGCAGACAGGCAAGAGGGTTCACAGCACTGGTGTTTTCATAGACAAGTATAAGCAAAGAACAATGCTAAGCCTTAAAATAAGGCCATAACAGGAGAGGAATGTAGGTCTGCAACTGATTTTTGATTAAATAATTTCTCATGAGCAACTGTGATTGTTGACTCCTTGCAGCACTGTGGAAGAGACAGGGCATCCTGGGGTTGCATGGCAAAGTGGATGCAGGGCAGGGCAAAATCAGCAAATGCATAAGGCTAATGGGATGCAGAATTGGGCCCTTGTTTGGCATATAGACAGTTTCAGAGCAAATTTTTGCCTGTGGCATTCCAAGAGGATTTAATCAGCGTGAAAAAAAAGCATTTGCCAAGTTCAGAAGAGATAGAATTGCAGTTTTGTGATGTACAACAACAGGAGCTTGAACTGGGGAGAGGAACGATTGACTTGAATAGAAAGAGGTGGAGAAACAGAAAATGAAAAAAAAAAAAGTAACTGTCAAAATAAAATCAGCCAAGTGGAAGAGTTGCTAAAGATCAAATGCAGCAGAAAAGGAATCAGTTATGTGACAGACAAAAGAAGCTTTTCTGAAGAACAGAAATACAACAAGCTTTTTTTATGTTGGAATATTTCTTGGCTCCCTGTATTTCTTATTACTGAAATATTAGTGATTAACTTTCCATACATAAACTCTTCACTAATTTTTTAGGTTTGTTTTAGGTTTGTTTAGATTAGGTGAATACCCTACTGGAGATTAATATCCAAGATCTTAACTCAGAGGATTTAGAGAAATACTGTTTTAATTTTCATGGTATCTCAGACTTAAAACTAACAATTCAGAAAGGCTTTGTCTCTATAACCTTAGCAGAAATTTATGTATTATTATTTGGCATCATATTTATAATTAGCATTTGGTGTTGCTGTATCATACGTATCTATACCAGCTTGGCTGTAGCATCAGAACACTAGGGAATCTCTTTGAAGAAGGAAGCATAGTTATTTCCCAAGAGAGAATAAGGCAGTCAAAATCCCCCACAAGTGTGTTGTTTCTATGGTTTCAAGTTGCAGGCTGGGTATAAATTGATCAGAAAACAGGTGCCAAGGATGGGGTGCACAGGGTAGGAATTTGGTGGCTATTCCAAACAAGTGTAGCCAGACAGCTGGCATGCCTGTTGGGATGACTAGTGTTCTCTATTCCACTGCGCTCCTTCTATTTCCATCTGTTAACTTCATCTGTAAACTGTCAAGGTCAGAGACGACATTGTTCTTAGCTGTACCTCCTCATACTTTCAGGCACCAGAAACTACCGAGTCCCAAGGATGGGAAGGATTGTAACTTGTGGCAGAGAACGTGACACAATATACAACACACAACTCTTCTCCCTCTGACAGTTCATGGCCATGCACAAACACACCCCTCTCCTGGGAGTTCTCCAGTGTAAACCCTGTTTGTTTTGAAAAGCCCTGAATGCCATAATGATTCAACTTACGTTTCTTCTGCCTGTGTTTTTTCTGCATGTTTTGAAGAGGATTTAACAAGTAACTTGTGGCACCACTTGTGTGCCTTGTCATTCAGATGTGCTTTTCCCTGGGATCACATGTGGTGCGTTGCTGCGCACGCTGTGTGCCTGGTGACCCCATTGCCAAAGGCAGGTTGTGGCTCTGAGCTGGGAGCTGCCAGCTTGCTGTGCCAGTGCTCTGGGGAGGGAGAGAAGCACACAAACCACTGTGTTGTGCTGAAGCCAGACAGTTTCCACTTCTGCAATACTCCGTTGCTCAGAATGAGCCTCAGTCGAAAGCCCATGGTCCAGGTGGGCCCCAAGTGCTGTAATCGCGTCTCTGTGCCACAAGCTGCTGTGCTCACGGTCCTGTGACTTCATACATGTATTTATGTACTGGGTGAATCAACGCTGAAAGGATTAGCAAACCATCCTACCTGCTGCACACACATAGCACAGTTCTTCCACCTCAGGACTGATCTTCCACCAGCTTGATTTTTCCCAGTTTAAATCTCCTGTCTAACATTTTAGGTTGAGTTGAGGTTTTTATCCTCTCTCCTGACTGGCAGTGACACTTTTCCAAAATCTTTTTGTGTGAGGACTTAATCTACATATATTTTGCTTGCCTCTTTTAGATCTTTGGAGGAGGTAAAAAAATCTGTATGTAGTAACCAATCTTGGAGTCCATAGTTGTCACTTTCCTTACACTTGTTTTTATTACTTGTTTTTAACTTTTCAGTAATGTTACATACAAATTACATACAAATTATGTTCCTATTAAGAATTTCAGGCATATGATAATGTTTTACTACATTGCCTCTAAGTCACATTTGCCCTTTCCCACTGGCTGCCATTTTCCAAAGCCATTGTTTGCTGTAATGATGTACCATTTGAGATTAATTTTGACTTTTTTGGGGTAATCTGTAATTGTTGTAATTATTCTGCTAAATAAAATAATTTAAAAGACATTTGGCCTTGTCTGGCAGTGCAGTTTTTTTATGATCACCACTATTATTTGCTCTCAGTTCCATCATGTTCTAAGGCTGATGTGATTGTATTCCCCTGTTAATTGTTCTTCCAGTTCAGTTGAAGTGGGAGCTGGATTTATGAGACAGTCCATGCCAAGATTGCTCTGTTTTCCTTCTTTGGTTCTGTCCTTTCTCCAGCCTCCTAGTGCTCATTTCTTAGGCAGCTTTGCATATGAATACATCCTTCAGTCCATACTTACTTGCTATTGATTTGCTTAAACTATAGATACTTTTCAAATTATTTTCAGTGAGAATAGGACATAATTCTTAGCATTGCTAATATTAATCAAAACGGACTTTAAATTTGCTTTTCCTAACAAACAAACAGGAAATCCTGTAGGTTTTCTGACAATACAGAAGGGCAAGAGTACTCTAGGCAGATGCACTAGCTTCATCCTAAGTCCATGCAAGGCTCAAGAATGATTTTTGAAAGAGAAAATTACTGAACATGAGAAGGATATGCATGGTGTGAAAAAGAAGCCTAAGTTTACTAATCTACTTTTTCTCAGATCAGTAATTTTCTACACGAAGGAATCAATGTCTTTCTTGTCTAGACTTGAGTGAAGCCTTTGATACAGTGTGATCTGAAAATTTGGCTGGGACTCAGAAGACAGGTAACAGCAGAACTGCAAAGTAGGTAAGGAGCTCAGTAAAGAAGATACAAAAGACATGGCAGTTTCTTCAGGATTTGTCTTTGCATTGTCAGGCATTGGTGTCATTTAATATTTTCACTAATGCCTATGGCACAAAGATAGGCAATGTTTTAATTACATTTGCTGATGATGCAAAATAGTATCGTTGCAGTAGAAGAGAACAGGTTATATGGGAAGAACTGCTTGACTGTGACTGTGAACTACACAAACAGAAACCAGCTGGTGTCTGGTGACAGTACAGTGCATGGCCATGCACTTGGGGCCTTGTCACAGGAGTAGGCACAGTATGCCAGAGGCTGATCTAATGACAGTGCCTAAGAAGGAGAAACAGCCCAGTACATTAGCTCGCGTTCGAGAGAACGTGGAGCTGTCACTGTCAGGCTGTTGTGGAAGACAGCTGTGAGCCTAGTGAGGTTTGATAGATTTCTGCTGGTGAGAAAAGTCTTAATGGCACACGAGAATGTGGCCTGGACACTGGAGGTATAGTTCTGTCTGCCCTTATTCTAGCGAGGTCAACTGGGACTGACAGGAAAAAGATGGAAAGATGGGAAATGGGCACAGAGTTTTAAGAATGCAAATGACAGTTTCACTTGTTTAGTCTGACAAAAGGAGGAGTGAATGTGGATATGACTGGTATGTAGAAATGCTTCAAAGTATAAACATTAGACAAAAAGGACCATTAAGGACAATGTTGGTAAGTGAAAATAGCCACATATACAAAACTCCAGAACTCAGATTTTTAGCAGCTGTCCCCTAGGAATACCAAGATTTAAAGTGTTGTGCAATAAAATTATATCTGAAAGAGTTATATGTGACATGGTTGCTGTTGATTGTACATAGAATCAGAGAATTTTAGAATGGTTTGAGTCGGAAGGGACTTTCCAGTCCAACCACTATCCCAGGTTGCTCCAAGCCCTGTCCAACCTGGCCTGGAACACTTTCAGGGATGGGGCAGCCACAGCTTGTCTGTGCACCCTGTGCCAGGGCCTCCCCACCCTCATCAGGAAGAACCAGTGGTTTCCAGTTGCTGACCCAGTGGTTCCCTCAACTGTGTTCTGTCAGTGAGTGACAGCAGGTGAATCTTTAAAATGCTCTTACCAAATGCACCCCAAAGTCATCATTCTAACCACCAAATATCATGAAGATACTTAACACTTTTGGACTAGGGGGCAGTTGGTTTGAGGGCAGTTGTTGATAGATCTTTTTCTCTGCTCCCTCAGGATTACCGACCAAGAATTCTTCTATGTCCTTCACTTTTGAAAAGTTTGAATCTGTATTCCCAACTGTTCTCCTTCCAGGACCAAAGTCTTACTACTAACCTCTCATACTTTGCAGCTCTGCTCTGGCCCTTGGCTTGAGGATTGTGGCTGCTGCTTGCAGTGGTCTGGTTCTTCGCTCAGATGTTCGAAGCTGTGCACAGCTGTTGCTGCACACTCGATGTAAAGAGGGTTGGTGAGGGTGCAAAAGTAGAGGTAAAGGCATGGTAGAACTAGACAACTGACCATGAGGTCAAACAGAATTTTGCATAATTGGCTAAAATATTAGTATGGTTGATGATACTGATGACTCATTATTTTGTATCCTATAATATTACATATATATTTTATGTATTTCTCCATATTTTAGCATCCCTGCTGTTGCCTTTCATTACTTTTAAAATAATCAGGAAATAAGTTTCTCTCTCTACCTCTGCATGATAATGTTTGGAACCTTCAGAGACAGAGACTCCCTCCCTC
>VZTJ01002602.1:46412-59991 GCA_013397795.1 Orthonyx spaldingii | reverse complement strand
GGGGACCGCGCGCCGCGCCGCAGGCCGGAGCCGCCGCCGCCCCTTCCCGCGCCGGGCGGACGGGCCGGGCCGCGGGGTGAGCCGCGCCCGTCACGGTGGCTGCTGACCGAGCCGCTGCGGCCCGGCCTTGGTGCCCTTTGGCGCGGTGAGGGCCCGCACGGCTCCCCGCGAGGGGGGGAACAGCCGCACGGTCCGGGGCCGGTGACCCCCCACCGCTGGGACTGCTGCGACCGCCGGGCAGTGCGGCACCAACAGCTAGTGCAGACTGTGAGGAAAATGCACGGTGTATGCCGGGAGCAGGGAAGGGGCTCACATGGTGGGAGCCAGCATTTCTGCATGACTCTGGGTCTAAAACACATGGCAGATACCAGCTACATGCTGCCTTGCCAACCATGCTGGTATGTAGAATATAGAGTTGTTTAGGTTGGAAAAGCTCCTCCAGATCAAGTTAACCTGCTATTACCACATCCACCAGATATGCGACAGTTGGTTCCAGATCATACGTGCCTTTAGTTCTAGCTAGAACTTGAGGAATTGTTCCAGCACAGAACAAAGCAAGGCTATGTTGATTTGCTTGGCATATTCGTTTTGAGGGGCTGAGAGAGGGAACTGACAACACTCACCCTCCCTAAGTTTCTGTGGTTCCTAAGGCTGTTGCCACACAGTAGCACTTAGATTGAGGTGACCCTAAAAATCAACGGAGGTCACTGCCTTCATCCCTGTGTGCAGAAGGCCATGTGATCTTCGTGGCTTGCCATTCACTGCTAGTCAGTGCAGTGTCTCTTCTGTGCTTGTTTTTATTATTGGATGAGGGCAGAATATTTTTTGTTCATTCCTGATCTGATTCTGTTCTGATTCTGTTCTGTTTGCAGTCTTGCCAGAAAATTCACAGCCCCTAGACAAGAATTTCAAGCAGAGGAATAGAATAAACCCCTCTCGTAACCTGGCAACGTCTCGCCTATTGCTGTGTTACGGGAGACCAGGGAACATCGGCCCCTGCGAGCCGCGGGCTCATGGAACTGTCGGGAAGCAGATCAGTGCCCCAGGCCATCACTGCGGGCTCGGCCATCATGGAGGAGCCACACTCTGCTCATGGAATGGCTGCCGTGCTGCCAGCGCCACGCTCGCCCCAGGGCCACGGAGGGGGCGGTCTGCTGCTCTCTGCTCCCGTCCCCCGTGGGCTTCATGTTCCCAGCAGTGCCCTGGGATGTCACACACTGTCGTGCAGGGCTTTGTGTGACAAGCAGTGTGCTGCTGACGTCTTAACAGCAGCTGTGGTGTTAGTAATTTGTCTGCGTCTGTCAGTCACCTGGGGTCTCTAGTGGATCCATCACAGTGGTATCAGAGCACCCCAAGAGTGGTCACTGGAGAGAGGCGGTGGGGCTGGGAGTGTTGGGAACAAGTCGTGGGAGCTGTGCCACCATGCTGCCCCCCACCCCCTTCCTCCGCTGATCTCACACTCTTTCTTTCCCCTTGCTTCCACATGTTGTCCCTCCCTGTTCCCAGCTCCGGCCTCCCGCTGCTTCTCTCTCTTGTCCAGAGGGGTTAGTTCTCGTCTCTCATTTTGGAAATGCTGCCAGTGAATGTTTCTGTGTGCTGCCTGCCAGGTCCCTGGGGAAACGGCCTGGAAATGCAGTGCGGGAGGAGCAGTGGGAGCAAGGGAAAACCACTGCTCGCCTGCTGCATTTTCTAATGGGAAAATGTCTCTGTGAGGTGCTGAGCTCTATGCCACTGCTGAAGTTGCCCCCTCTCCCTTCCCCTTGCCCCAGAATTTCCCATCCCCGATGCAGAGGAGGAGAGGCTGCAGCACCACCATGGAAAACGGAGACGTGTTTTTCAATTTGCCTCCTGCTTATCTCTGCTGTTTGGACAGAGAGGTTTAAAAAGCTGGATTTTCTGTCCCTGCAGAGTAAACAGACAGAGCCCGGCAGCACAAACTATTTCTGGCTTATCAGTGGAGGAATGCAGCAGCTGAGGCTGAGCGTGAGTGGGCCGTCAGGAAGGCCCTGAAGGGGCCCCCTCCCCACTCCGCGCTATTAGAAGTGTGAGAGCCCAGCAGGACTCAGAGGGGAGAGTTGGAGAAAAAGGCAGAAAAGGGAAAGAAAGAGGAAGAGAGAGAGTGAGAGAGGCTGAGCAGACCCTGATGGCTACAGATGAAGTTACAGGAGGGGCTCGCAAAGCTACGAAAAGCAAACTTTTTGAGTTTCTGGTCCATGGGGTGGTGAGTCGGGAAAGTTAGTGAGCTGGCTGGCTCTGAATAGAGGGATGAGTGGAAACTGGAGGCTCTGTGCTGGGCTGGATTGACTCCTGCAGTGTGTTCCTGGGGCGCTGGTGGCTGCCTTGCCAGGAGAACACCGGGGTCGGTGGAGCCCCCAGCCTATGCACTGATTCATTGATATTATGAGCTTGTGTCTGGGGGGGACGTGTGCTGTGCTTTTTGCTGTGATTCTCCATGAATGGTGAATAGCATGCTTTTCAGCCTGATCATGGTGCAGAATCTGCACTGGATCTAACCCAAATGGGCTTGTAGGACACTTTGTTCTGTAATCAAACTTGTGTTTTGAAAAATAGTTCTGATGAGAGCCTGATGAAACCTTGTGGTGCTGCCTCTGGTTCTTGTCTCCAGTCTTGGCTCATATGTATCCTCTGGCTACTTAACAGGTGACTTTCAGGGGCTTGAAGAGATTAGCTCTGCAGATCTGTAACAGTCTAAAGAAACTTACCCACGAGAGAATTTCAGGACGCCATGCTTAATTAAAGCAATCCTTCAGGTCTTTAAAAATGTTCCAGCTTTTGTTTAAGAATCAGGTCTTCGATCTCCATTTAAGGGGAAATGCTCACCCTGTTTTGCTGCCATTGGAAAGGTTCTTTAAATGACTCTAGTGTCTGAGAGCAGTCACCATTTATAACATTTGGATTTCTAGCATTGATACACATTTAACAGAAATAAGGCTGTTAAAGAGCCTCAAGGAATGCAATATTGTTTGGATACTGATAGTCCCGAGTGCTTCTTTCTTGAGGATTCTGGCACCTCCTGTGACACCTTTTTGAAGACTTCGAGTGGGGGCTCTTGTACAGAGGTCATAGAAACATGTGGGGCTCATGGCAGACTATTGAGTTGTCTCCATGATTCAGGCTTACTCCCCTTTAGATCCTGGATATGGTGGGACTGGCAGAGCTAAGGACCTTGAGGTGGCATTCTGCATTGGTGAGAGCTGTGAAGAGGTGATGTGGTGCCAGTGTACAGGAGCAGACTGGGCGAGATTGGTGGCTGTTTGGGGATGACGGAGAGCAGGTGTGCAGGTGGTGACAGTGGTTTTGTTGTGGACATGTGGGTTCTTCAAGGTGGTCTGGATCATGATGGTTGTATCTGACCAGAACCAGAAGCAAACTGGGAGGGTGGCAGATGGGATGATTTTGCCTTTTCTAAAGTTTCCCTTGGAATTTGCACACCAGTGCTCTTCCTTTAGTATCAAGAAGAGCAGCAAAAATAGTTATGTGAATTTGCTCATTCCACATCTAGCTGGCCTTCGTGTGAAGGCAGCATGCAGGCTTCTTAAGCCTGGGAAAATTTTAATTTATACTGGAATGAATATAGCAGAACTCATTTCCATTACTTATTTGGATGCCTGGAAAGTCTGCGTTTTCTGCCCTGGGAGTTTTGTTGCTAATGGCATCTTACTTGAATATATGCATTAGCCTGGAATATCTGTATAGGTTTGTCATCTTCCTGCTTCTTGTTGCCGAGGCCGGGGCTTCTTGCCTATGGTTCTGGTGCCTGAACACCTCTTGTGTCACCCTCTCCTTTCCTTCATTATCATCTCCCTTAGTTTTGGTTTGCTGCCTGGTTTGTTCTTTCCTTAGTTTCTTCCTCATCTCACGTTAATTTTGATCAAAACCTGAGGTGGGGTAGTCACTCTTCCATTACTTAAAAAAGATGAAAAAAAAAGTTATAACTTCGTTTTATCTCTCCAGGCCCTGTATCTTACCAAATAAGAGAACGTGCCATGCCGGTGGCTCCTGTGTTTTATTACTACTCAAAGTGTGTCAACATCTGAATTAATTCCTTGAAAAATCAAGTTGCATAGCAAACTTTAGTGGAATTTCTTGGAGTCAGATTCTGCTCATATTTCAGGAACCAATCTCTTCTTCAAATGCTAATTTTTGTATTCTATGATAACATTATTTAATTTGGTTATTGAAAATTGTTTTTTTCCCTGCCCTAAAAATGGAGAGAAGCAAACAGAGGTAGAATGTTGTGAGAAATATTTTTTTTGCTTTGTTGACACTTAAATGAACAGGATAATTCTGCAGTATTTCCTAAGGGCGGGTAGCTCTTGGATTCACTTGATCTTTCTGGAAACATATGTTCCTTTGCTAAGGTCACTTTGCCCTTTGCTCTTGTGCACCTGCTCTTGTGATCCTGCTTTTGTGCTTTTCCATATTGCCAGCTTTGATGATGTCTTCTTCCTTGTTTGTCCCAGGCAGATAGGATCCCCCTGAAAGGTGAAATCTCTTAAAGGTTAAAACTCTCGAGTGGGAGATTTCATTCTCTTCCTACTTACGACCTTGATAGTTTGTTACACCTCTGGTTAGCAGTTGGGCTTTTAAAACCTTTACATTTCTTTCAGTTATTTATTTTTACTATGCTTTTGCTCCTGTTCTGTTCCATCAACATCTTGCATCTCATTTTTGTGGGAAGAATTTTTTTTCACCCAAAGGCTTCATCCTGTACTTTGTCCTTTTTTGTTGTTGTTGTTGTTCGTCTCTTTTTCTAGCATTTCTATGGATAAATATGGCTTTAATCACCACATTTATGTCAATTATGTTTTTATCAATGTATTTTCTGCTGTCCAGTAGTACATTTCAGGCAGTCTTTATGACATCTCTCTAGGTGCCCAGATGTTGCCTTATGTTTTGTTGAACAAGATACTAATCTTGCTGCAGGTAATTCCTTTCCTCGGTTTCCTCTGTCCTCTAGTCCCTACCATAGGTCTCATTGCTGACTGGATCCCTTGAATGGATCCTGCCTTTTTCTCCCCCCCCTGCTTTTTTTTTGTTTTTTTTTTTTTTGTTTTTTTTTTTTCTTTCTGTTTTTTCTTTTTCTTATTCAAACAGGTATCTGCCTGTTTAGTCTTGAAAAGGTCCGTGGTACAGGTCTTGTCAAAACTCTTGTCCAGACATCTGTCCTCTTGTGACTCGATTGCAGGAACCTTCACTTGGTGCCTTGTGCTGGCGACCTTGGCTGTGTCATCTGCACACAGGAACCTGCTGAGAGGTTCATTTTCTTCTCCCGTTGTTCTGACCTTTTTAATCTGCTTCTGTGTCCTTTTCCTGTTCCCACTTTATCTTCCTTCCAAAGCCAATCTTCTTGCCTTTTATCCACCAGATACCCCTGTAAAGGTCTATGTGTCTTTCTTAACTCTGGAATCATAGCTGTATTTACAATGTGCTTGCTGTCAGTTCAAATCACCTTCTTTTTCCCATAGTGATCTTGATCTTTGTCCTCTTTGCTATGCTTAGGAAGCTCTCTGTGGCAATATAAGTCCTTATCCATGTTTATTTTCTGCTAATAGGTGTTATTTCATAGTTCCTGCTAATCTCTGCAGTTTAATATTAGTTACACTCCAAGATTGCTAATTCATACAAACCTGTATATCACTGATGTCACTCCTTTGCTTATCCTCAGTCCTCTTTTTGTTTGCCTATCTACCTATCAAATCTGGTCATAGGATTTTATGGTAAATACATAAACTGTCTTATATGAAATGGCATTTACAACAGTGAAAGAAGAGTGTCAGAGCATGCCAGCATGTAAACAAATATTTAATATATATGATAAATAACTTGTCAGCATTAGAACAGACTAAATGGCCAGTCTGATAGGTATGGAGGGTCTATAACAGATTTATCAGTGATTTGGAAAAAGGGATGAGCAATGAATTTCATAAATAAGTTTTGTATCTCCTGATACATTCCTGGGTTTAAATGAAATGTCACCATTCAGGAGAAAGGCTTGGATGTCCTGTGAGCTGCCTAGTGTCTGGCTAATAAGAAATCAAATAAACTGTTAGCCTGATTGGGAAGTGGGGCAGGGAATAACGCAGAAGCAGCTATAAATCCATGGCATATACTTACAAGAATGTTTTTCTGATTTTGGTAATCTGTGTGACTAACAAGCCAAAAGACTGGGAACTTGGAGGGCAGTAGTAGTGGGAGACCCGTGAAGGCTTTATCAATAAGGGAATAGGGATATTTTTGGTTTTATTTATAATATCTAAGTATAGAAACTGATTATGTATGCTGTAAAATCTCTGTCATTGGAGGCTCTTAGGTACTGATTAAAGAAATAAACATCTATCAGGAAGACGATGGAGATACTGGTATTACTTCTTTGAGAGGAGGAAGAACTGCATGACCTTAAGGACTCATATTTCAGTATATTATAAAAATTATGGGGGTTTTATTAGGATAGGAAGAACTACAGATATTTTCCCAAAATTGACTGGTGATCTGTTTTAAGTGAATAAAAGTGACTGTTTCTCCCAGCCAGTCACAGGGTTGTAGAGATCACTTCTGGCAATAGTGAGGTGCAGGGATTATGGCTAGGTTTCAAAAAAAAGTAGAGCTTTTCTACTGAAAAGTATCCTACTAATTTTTATTTTGTCATGGGTATAGATACTGTCTTGTCAGAGCATAAGCCAGCTAACACTAGAATGGCTAGAAAAGAGCCTCATGAACTGTTAGTTTTGGAAAGTTTGTACCACTTCCTAACACAGGACTCCCTGCATGGTTCTCTCTGCCAGGGCATCCTCAGGGAACAGGGTCTGGAATGGACGCATGGTTTGCTGTGTGCATATTCCCTCCTGTGGTAAACAAGGAGGTATTTGGGGCGAGTAGGGCAGCCCGGAGAAATCAAGGGACCATACAGGAAGGAATTTCATTGGGAAAGTAGTTGCAGGGGAATGTTAGCGTGAAAACCTTGTACAATATTCAACTATGTGAGCAAGCTGCTGGTAGAGACTGAAGGTTTGTCCTTTTCTAGCCATGGACTGATTTCAGGCTGTCAAATGGAGAAAGGTTCATACATAATTAAGAAAATAAAATCATATTAATGCTAGCCAAGGCTTTAATAGAGATCAATGTGATTTTGTGTGATACGGGCTTGTTAAACAATTTTGAGTTGAGAAAACTTCGATTTGCTGATGAATATAGGTGTATGGATAAAATTGATCTGCGAGATGTTTGAATTGCCCTTCTCTTTCTAAAAAAAATTACTGTAGGAATATGAAAATAGTCAGACTGGATCATTTAGTTCAGTATCCCACGTAGAATGGGGCAGTGGAAGGCAGCATGGAAGTACAGGAACAAGGCAAAACTTTAGTGATGGTTCATATGAATACTCTGTGCTTTGGAGCTTGGGAACTTTCTGACCCAAAGCTGCCCTCTGTGTAGTGCCTCTATATGGATTTTATTTATGGAGGTTAGTCTAATGATGTCTTCCTGAACCCTTATAAACTTCCAGCATTCAGTGTTTTGTGTCAGGAATTTTTTCAGCTTATCTTGCACAAGGACTTATCTGATCCTGCCAACTGTTGTTTCATTATTGTAAGGGAAAAGACAACGAGCTCTTGACCAGCGTCTTCTCTCTCCAAGCTAGTCATGGTGCTGCAGAACTCTGTTGTTCCTCTCCCTCCCAAAGCCATCCTTTTCAAAAAGCCAAGAGGCACATTCTAGTACTTCTTCACACAAAATCGCTTCTGTGCATTATATCACAGCAGTGGTGTGATCAGATCTATTAAAGCTGGTGGAACTCAAAGCTGATCTGTAGGGTTGGTTTGTTTCAATTCCAAAGACTTTTTTTTGTAGTTGCTTTGGTTGCATCCAAGTGCTCCACCTGAGCTTGGTGGCATATTATTCTGAGCTGTGAACAGAGAGGCATAAAAGAGAACTAAGCTTCATCTCATGTTACAATTTGCAGTTCTGTAAATGGGATGTTTTCTAAATTAAAGATTTTTGGATTGTTGTGAACATTGTATTAAAATGGGTGGTACCTGGAACACTTGGACTTAGAGACTGAGAGCTTTTGGGAAATGGAGAAAGGTGAATATGGCAGGAAGCAAGAATTGCAATGTTGGTGTTTCAGCTTACTAAGCCTCTAAAAGATTCAGAGACATTAAAAAAGGGAACTCATGAAGTAACATCTATAATTGTAAGGAGGAGAGAAGCCTTGTACAAGTTTTAATTGTTGTACTTCTAAGAGTCTGTTTTGAAACAACACATCCAGTTGGGAGACCATTTGTGCAGTCAGAAACTTGTTGCCATCAAACTATATCAGTCTAGTCTAAATTTCTTGAGGGTTCCAGGTATTTGTAGTTACTCACTCTTACCTCCATACAGCATCAGGTACCTGCTCTTGCTTATGTCTATGCCCTATAGAAATCATAGAATGGTTTGGGTTGGAACGGACCTTAAAGATCATCTTGTCCTACCCCTCTGCCATGGGCAGGGACACCTTCCACTAGACAGATTGCTCCAAGCTCTGTCCAGCCTGGCTTTGAACACTTCCAGGGATGGGGCAGCCACAACCTGAGCTTCCCCACCCTCATAAGTAAAGAGTTTTCTTCTAATCTAAACCTACTGTCTGTCAGTGTGAAGCCCTTCCCTCTTGTTCTGTCACTCCAGGCCCTTGTAAATAGTCTCCCTCCATCTTTCTTGTAGGCTTCTTTTTAGTTAAAAAATATTCTGTTTGTATACTTGGTGGTGGTGGTTATTCTCAAAATCTGTCAGTGTCTCTATTAACAAGAAGCTGGTGGCTGTTCCCCATGAACCGTAAGAGCCTCCCGTGTGTGCTGAGGTGGATGGAGTCTGTCAGGACAGGAGATTGCTGTAGGTGCAGCTCAGCGCTCAGCTGCAATGCAGCAACTCCTGGCTCTCTGTTCATTCTCTTTCTGAGGCCTCTTGTGGGTGTTTTTGCTTTACTTTTCTTGGCATTTTCTTTTACTTTCACCTGTCTGTTCTCTAGGTTATTTTCCTCTTACTGCTATGTCCAGACAGGAAACCTCCTTTTTTTCTACTTCTGTGTTTTGACTACTGTGATGTACATCCCCTGAGAAAAGACTCCGCAGTAGAAGAATGTAGAAAAGCACCGCTCCAATGTTGTCTTGTTACTGCTGTCAGACAGAAGTTCACTTAAGGATAACAAAGAGGACAGAGGCAGAGCTCTGATGTGACAGGAAGTTCAGGCAAGAAAGAAAGTAGACAAGCCAAATATGGCTTCAGAAACTGATCAATGGAAGGCAGTGAAGGGATATGGCAGCAGGTGTCAGGGGTGTAGTATCCTGCTGCACTGACAGCATGCTCAGGTATGAACAGCTGTAGCCAGAGCAGTGATGGGCCATGCACATGAATACAGGCAGCCAGCAGCACTCTTGGGGACCAGTACACATGCATGAAATATTGGTCATGTGCCTTTGTGCACTGTACTGTCTTTGCCTTGCTGGTCTGCAGGCACCTCTGCTCTGCTTTCTGCTTCACCTTCTCAGAGCTCTGAGAGTGGTCCCTTCAACTGGGAACAGGCTGTGGTCTTCCTCATTTCCTATGGCCCACAGTGGATTTGCCCTCCGTGCAGCGAGGTGTTTGTGAAGATTAATACATGGAAATGGAATCAATGGAGGTAAAAGGGAGATAGGACTGTGGGTACCAACAGAGATGGGTGAGGGATGGGGCTCTCAGGTAGATGATTTCCCAGGAAGGAGGATGTGTCAGTGCTGTTTTGTACTGCAGTGTTTCCCATGGATGCTTCTTGCTTAAGACATATTTCATCCTGCTGAGGAAGAGAGACAGATCCTAACCTGTAGACAGATGCACCTTCAAGATCTCTTTCAAAAGCCATAATGGTATTGGAATACTCTTTAGTATGAAGATTTTTTTATTTTTTTTAATGTCACTATTGTGAAAAATTCAGTGTATTGTCCATCACTGTCTTGTCTTGCACGTGCGTTTGAGAGCAAAATAAGCTTTTTGGTAAGGTGAGGTGCTGCTTGTATGTTCTTCTTTCATAAAAGTTTACATAGATAAAGCATTTCTGTATCTTGGGAGTCTGGTGGGCTTGCAGCAGGAAGGCAGTTGCACAGTCAGTAATATTTTGTCTATGAGTAGTATCGGAGGTAGCAACATGAGAAGAGAGGTGAAGGAATGATGCAGTCAAGGGATGAGATCGAATGTGCATTTGCTAGAGCTGCGTCTCTTTTCTCATGTTTGTCCTTTCTCTATGTTTCTCTATTTTAGTGCTTAACAAAGGAAACTGAAGGAAGTTCAAAGACATAAGACCAAGACAGCGTAGATTTAGCTTGCTGACCTTGTTCTTCAAGCCCTAAGGTGTCCTTTAGAGCAGCACCAGAATGGGTCTTCAGTTTTATCTATGTGGCCAGTCAGTCTCCGTGAGATGGCTGTGCTCAGGATCTGGGCTTTTCTGAATGACTGTCAGATGTCCCCAGCTGACTGACAGGCAGCAGCTGGCCCAGTGGTCTGCCCTTTGCTGGAAGGAGGCCACAATGTGTGGCTTGACAGATGACAGATCTTAAATGCAGACTCAAGAGAGAAGCATTTTCTGGGCCATTTCTTTCTGCGGACTCTGCGTGGGTCAGAGGGTGGGGGCGCATACATGGGAACAGAGAGCACTGTTCCATTCCAGCTGTTCTTGGGGCTCCAGGCTCATGGCAGAAGACACTTGGAGCTTTGCACAAAGCTGCAGTTTGCAGGTCTGTCTGCTGCCTGCTGCTCTCTCCTTGGCCATACCTGCCATTGCTTTCTTACATCGACACTTCCTGAACTCACCTGCTTGGATTCCTGCGCTGGTCACTCTCCTACCTCCTATCTTGCTTCTCTGTCCATACCAGTTATAGCCCATATTGGTTCTTTGCTGATCATCCATTCCTCTCCTTTCTCCTATATAGTTTTCTTTATCGATACAAGCACGAGGAATATCTAAGACTTCTGATGGTCAGGGACAACACTGAGCTGGGGCTTTGGGAGCTGCAGTGGATTTGGGTGGTTAATTTGGAGACGTAGGTTCAAATTATATTTAGAATTATGTTTTATTATAATACATAACTATATATTTAGAAATCATAGAAATTATGATATGAAGATGAAATAAACTTTTAAAAATAATTTTATATGATGACTGTGCACAAACTATTTTCTTCCCACCCCCAGTGGACTGACTTGCATACCCTCAGGGGTGCATGCATCTCACTTTGGAGTCCAGTAGTATATTTCTCCCAAGTACTTTCTCAGTCTGCAAATATTGAGCCAAGTATGTCTTCCATGTTGTTAGCCCCGCTTTGGAAAAATCCACAGGCTGATAGCCATGGTGTGACAAACTCACCCCTTCAGTGATCTGTGAGCCTGAGCCCTCTGCTGATGGCCAGGGTTCACTATTCTAGCAGGGGCAGTGAACAGTCAATACGCAACTGCCTTCCCCGGGCCATGCCTGATTCTGCAGAGCTCTAACAAATGCCCCTTTAGATCACCTTGGATCACCTCTTTCCAGGTGAAAAGTCACTATATATTTACTTTTACTTCTGTGGATGCAGTTCCATGTTTTAAGAATCTCTGTGCCATTCGTTGTCCTTGTTTCAGCTCTGCTCTGCCATCACTGAGCTGCAGGAGCCAGAGCTGCACTTGTAGACATACTATGGCCAGTGTCACCCTGATATCCTCTGTTCCCTCCATTCTTATTTCTTTTCTTTAATGGCTTTTTTTGACCTCTAGTAACCAGAGAACCGATTTTTTTTTGGAAGTGTCTGTTTAAACAAGACCTTGGTTCTGCTGGGCAGCAATTAGCTTAGGGCCCATTGCTTTGTGATTCTTGGATTGTTTTTTCCCCTTTTGTAATTCACTTCAATATGTATTGAAATACATTTGCATCTTCCTTTTAAATGTTCATTCTGTCTCATAAAGTCCTTCTGCAATTCTTGAAGCTGGCCTTCATCCTTGCCACCATGAATAACTTAGCATTACCAACAAGCTTTTTTACTTCCTTGCTTTTTTTCCTGTCTTTTTTGGTTCTTTTTTTTCCCAGGTTGTTTCAAATATGCTGAAAAAAGAAGTCCCAGCAGAATTTTATTTGTGCCTTGCTTTTATTACCAGAACCAATTACTTTTGCCTCATTTCTATCCTTTAACCAATTGTTTATCCATAATGGATGTGATTGCCTCTTGGTTTCCTTAAAAGACTTCGTAGAGGGACTTGACTTTCAAAGGACTTTTGTTGTATGGTTATTCTTATTCTCATCCTGGTTCAAATGCCTAAAGAGTGTGTGTCTATTTTTGCATATATGTGGACATACACATATTGATAATTCTCAGTATGAGACTAAGCTCGTCTCTGTGT
Source organism: Orthonyx spaldingii (assembly GCA_013397795.1). Classification (NCBI taxonomy): domain Eukaryota; kingdom Metazoa; phylum Chordata; class Aves; order Passeriformes; family Orthonychidae; genus Orthonyx; species Orthonyx spaldingii. Next base: position 47,592 of record VZTJ01002602.1, on the reverse strand, counting down.
TTTGAATTGCATTTTACAGATGGTAATTATTTTACTGGTGGTTTTCCTTGATGACTATAAACTTTTAGAATTCAGAATTAGGTTTACTGTGTGTCTTGTGCAGCATTAAGCTTGTGATTTGACCCAGAGTGTATCTCAAAAGTATACAGAAGTCAACATAAATGCCAGGGCTTTAGATTGCCTACAGGTGCTGCTGACAAACTACCACATCCATTTCTTTTTTTTTTTTTAATTTTAAAGGCCTGATCAAAGACATGACCTTTTTCTTAAAGGATTTGTGTTGTGTTATGAACTTACAGTGCTCTCTGGTGTAGGTGAAGTAGATGGCTCTTAATGGAAAATGTTTATCCTGGTGTTCCGCCTGTGCTGGTTTCTGTCTCCCAGCTGATCAGAGCCACCTGCTTGGCAGTGCAGTATGTGCAGTGGGAGTGTGCTCGCAGCTCTGAGCAGCATGTGAGCTGCACCAGTTTGGACTGCGTGTCGCTGCCATGGGGTGTTCTCTTCGGGCTGAAGGTAGAACTTCCAGCTGTAACCTGGTCTGGATATGCTACTGACCACTGAGTGTTTTCCAAAGCCTAGTATTTTGCCTCCCTGTTTCCGGTCTACTTTATCCCTGAATGCCTCTTCGTGACATCCAAGATACACCAGTCACAGAATTCATGTGCTTTGTGTCGCTGCTTAGTGCTTATCAGGATGGTCAAAATGGGGAATCTGTTGGGGCCAGTGTTGCATGATGTACAAGTGTCTTGGCAGCTGGAGAAAGAGGAACCAAACTGGCTTTTCTTTCTGTTTCGCTTTTCCTCCAGCGCCCTGGGATGCCATCAGGAGCTCGAATGCCCCATCAGGGGGCTCCCATGGGTCCTCCAGGCCCCCCATATGTCGGAAGCCCTTCTGTGCGACCTGGTATGCCCCAGACTGTGATGGAAACAACAAGAAAACGCACTGCACCACAACAGGTCCAGCAGCAGCAGGTGCAGCAGCAGGTGCAGCAGCAGCAGCAAGCCACTCAGAACCGAGCTAGGAGGTGAGTGTTCTGGAGAGAAAACACAGGAGGACAATTTGAGGAAGCAAAGATGATACCTATTTAGAAGTAGGTAAGACCTTTAAGATCAAATGAGACAGAACAGAATATATGTATTGTCAGTTTTTTAAGCAGGAAAAACATTGGCAAATTTTACTT
>VZTJ01002602.1:0-46386 GCA_013397795.1 Orthonyx spaldingii | reverse complement strand
CTGTTTGTTTTTTTTTTTTTTTTTTTTGTGAATGATCTTGAACAAACTGACCTTTAATAATGTCTGGTTTTGCAGTTACACTGCTTTTACTTCACAGATTTGTCAGGCCATAAATCTGTTGAGTATGTTTGCCTTTAGAACTAATGAACAGTTCTCTTCTAATATAGTACAATTATTGTATTATTTGTTGCCTGTTCTGTATGGTTGCTCTGATTTCTGACTGGTTAACAAAATAGTTTGTAAATGACACAAGTGGAAAAAACTTCAGTTTGTCATGTTAATACTCATACTGTGGTCACTCAGAAGAGAGGTCATAAAACTTGCAGTTGTCCCAAGTGTTTTTATATATAAAGTAAATAAATATGCACTGGAAGTAATTTCATAAAATTAGAGAGATTTCTATAAGGAACTTCCTTTTTGAATTATGCCAACCTTGTACATTGCTGAATGCATTCTCTCTTAAGTTAACTAATTTCTTTCTGCAACATGTTAGACCTCATCAGTCTTGACTGTTGAGTGTGATCCACACATACATAGGGTGCACTTGTCTTTGTGGGCTATCTTTTGCAAAATCATTATAGATGTATATACAGCTTCACGCAGGGTTCTGGTGGTGTCATGGAATTCAGTTGCAGGTAAAATATGACTCTCTAAGCTCAGTTCTTCAGGAGCCCTGCTCTGTCCAGGTTATATACCTTGGATCAGCAAGACAGGCTTGGGAATGCTTGTATCTGGGATGCATCTGGAAAGGACACTGATCTTATCAATACATTACAGCTGAAAAAGGTTGAACACAGAAGGAATGTGTGTGAATGCAGCATGTGAGCACAAGCAGTGCATGTGTGTCTTGAAGGCCTTGCCCGGCACTAGCCAAAATGCACATTCTATAGCGCCTTCCAGGAGGTTCTCCAGGAAACTGCACAAAATAATGCCCAGCCTTCAGGTACTAGGGTGGATATAACCTGAAAAATTGCCCCTGCTGGATAATTTAGGTAAACTTTAGTCACTGATTAGTTTTCAGGGAGCATTAAAGGACAATATTTTCTAAAAGTTGATGGCCTAACTCACAGAAGAAAATTTTCCTCCCCTGTTCTTAACTTCAGTGTTTCTAGTTTGGGACCCAGCAGTGATCTCTACTGCCTTGAGCCCAGTTCACACCAGTGCTCCCTGGGTACTCAGAGAGTTTCTCTGTTTCTTCTGCCACACCTTTCCTTCAGATAATGTGTTCAATGTTTTCCCCCTTTTAATTTCCACCTCCCTGTCTTTTCTCGTTCTGTTTTTTTGACATACTTTTGTAGCACCTTGAGTCCAGTTCTGGGGGTAAATGAGTTCCATGTTTTATAGCACAGACCAAGAAGGTTGCACCTGTCCTTTCTTGGCAGGTTTGGTAGAGACAGAAATCTCATTTTTGTAACAGACTATTGAAGTACTGGTTGAGACCCAAATTGTTTGGGGATGTTGCTTTCTTTGTTTCTTGCTTTTTATTTGCAAGCCTGTGGGGTTGTTGCAGGTACATGCATATCCCACTCCCTTTGGGAGGCTGGGGCTTGCTAAGCCTTTACTTCCAGATTCTGTGAAGGGTTTCAGTGCAGACTTGATTTTGTGAGCTGTGGAAGGAGTTGGAGTTTCACACTATGTAACATTCAATTCCCATTATTCCTACACTTTTTAAAAGGAACATTGTTCGCCTATTAAGTTGGGTGTAACTGAATTTTCTGCCCTCTGCACCTTCGGACACAGAGTTCCTCAGCCTTGGCTTATGTGGGGATGGTGAAGCATCTGAGAATCTGGTGTTTCAGCCCTGGCTTATTATTAACAAATGTAGGAAGAGAGTATGCCACACCAATGTGCGTGGAAACAGCTTTTATGTGGACATGGCTGATGATAGACTTCCAGCATGAAGACAGTAAGGAGGGGTGTCCTTGTAACATGGCAGAGTGGCAGCAGGTGGTTTGTTTTCTCCCATTTGTCTGTTACAGATGGAGTGATTCATCTCCTGCTTAAGATAAAGGCCTCACAAATTAAAGAGATGAAGAATAGGACCTGAATTCCCTCTTGGCCTTTTTAGAGAAAGCTGGGTGACAAGTTAGGTGGGCACAAAGAGTTCTTAGAATCTGAAGAATTCAAAAGACAGTGTATTTGACATTCTTCCTGACAGTACCATTTCTCAGACACATACAAATTTGTGTTTATATACATTAGTACAAGTGTGTTTTTAAAAGCATAGCTATAGAAATGTACCTGTGTATGGGTATGGACACAGTATGTATACACACTGCAGGCACATATACACCTTCCCATGTGTGTGTTCATAAAGATGAAGAAATGTGGAAATGTAAGGCCTTTTACCTTTGTCCATCACTCATGCAAATATGTTATAGTAAAACAAGTGTGTATGTACATAAGGAAGGGTGTGCATGTGTGTGTTTTCATACATCATATGAAATACATATATATGTGTGTTCTTCAACACTTAATTTTGGGCATGGTTGAATAAATGTGTGTTGTCTGTTTGTACAAGTTCGCGTGCCATTTGCAGGCACTCAGCCACTCAGATGTGCACACACATAGGTGTGTCTGTGCACGCCACACGCAAGACTGTCCTCCTGCACGCTTATCTGTACCTAGAAGCAGTGTGTGCACATGCACTTGCATACATTGCCACCCTGCACCACAGAGGATGCTGTGATCAAAGAACTTACAGACTTCTTTCCAGGATGCATAACAGACAGCCCTGATTTGTTCTTACCTAACTGCCTCCCTAGGCTGCTGAGAGAAGGGGTACGAGGTCCTGGGCATGGGTGAGACCCTTTTGCTGATGCATGCACAGCTGTGCACCAGCATGTGGAGATGTCAGGATAATTTAGCAGGTGGCCTCGTTACTCCTAGATCTGTCACCATGGTAACGTGTTTTTTTCTTTAAAAAATGTACAGTGCCAAGAGGAGGAAGATGGCTGACAAAATTCTCCCTCAGAGGGTGAGTCGCTTTCATTTCCTATTCCCTTCACAATCAGTTCAGCATCTTAGTGTAATTAGAGGAATTTTAGAAAATTCTTTCACTTTTTGTTTAAAAATCTAATTAAAAAGTAAGTAGGCAGTGGGTGAAAGTCTGGAAAGCCAGGCTGGGGCTGGGCTGGGGGCTGGGAGCGTGGAGCAGCCCGGCCTGCACGGCCTCACGCCTGGGTTAGCCGAGCCAGCACTGCCGCTTGCTGGAGGGACCGTGGTGCTGGGCTGCCAAGCAACAGCTCGACACTGAGGCCCTCGGATCTCCACAATCCTTTTGATCCATTTTTAAGGCTGGCCAAAACCTGATCCAGAGTGTGGCTGTAACTGAGGGGCTGGGCTCAGACTCAGGTCTCTGGCCCAGTAGAGCTGCCAGGTTGTGATTTTTGTGGCTGTGGCACCGTAGGACTGAAGTGAACCCGTGTAAACAACACAGTCTAAGGGGTCTGTATTGTCTGGAGAGTTACTGATTCTCTTATCCCTGGGGATATGTCTAGCTTTTGGTGTCTGCCTATGTTTGATCCTCAATGTTTACATCTTCTACTTCCTTTCTAAACATTGGGATTGCTCTCTGCTCTCTTTTCTTATTGTTCCCAGACTTTTCTTTTCCTTTACCCTCTTCACTACAGTTCCCCAAGAATCTGCTTGGTCCCAAAAGGCTTCAAAACGCACACTCTTGTCACATTCTAGTCTCAGTTGCTTTGACTGCTGGTGCTTTTTCTGGGCTTGGAATCCCTTGGACAGGTGTGTCCTTTTACTCCATATAATTTTCAAGTTTTCAAGCTCCACTGCTAGCGTGAGCCCAAACTTGCTGGCAGGCTCCAAAATCTCTTCTGTGACATTTCACAGGTGCCTACTACCAGCCATCCAAAGAGGTGAGCCCACTTTGGTACTCCTGATGTCATACTATCACTTCTTCTGAAAGCAGAGCCTCTCATATGTAAGCCATTAGATCACTCATGTTGCTGGCTTGGAAGGACTAAGCTACCATTAAACCCACGCCTTTGAACTACTTGCACAATTACCTTGGTAATTGTGTTGAAGCCTCATTCCTGCTCTGCTTGTGGTCTGTACTTTTTTATAATGAAAGCTAAGTTTCTTGTACTATCAGTTTTGTCTGTCCCACACAAACTGTTTTCAAAGAAAATAATACATCCTGTATAGTGAGGCTGTTGCTGGAAATCTATGTCCATTTCAAGGCGCTTTTAGTTGTGTTTTGTAGGTTTGGTTGGTTGGTTGGTTGTGTGAGTGTTTTTATTTTTGGCTTTTATTTTGCCTGTTACCTTTACAAGATTAAAAGGTCTCAGAGGTAATCAAACTTTTTTGCCAGCAGAAGACCACTGACTCTGTTTACCAAGTCCATGATAATTAATAGGTAGAGTCTTTAATAGGTAGAGTCTTACACAGGTGTGTCAAAAATCTCTACAGATGCTTTCAGAACCACGCTGTCACCCAGTATTCTTGATTTTCAGTACCTGTTGCTGTCAGCTACTCCATAGCTTTAACTGATGGAGTAATAATGCAATTGCTAGAAGTCTTTTTTGCAGTGGGGTTTTTAGCAGTGCAGCTGCAGTGCTGGTGTCAATGATGGGTGAAGGTACTCTTAGGCTGCAGTTAGTGTGTCAGAAATCTCTTACACCATCTGTGGGATGAAGAAATGCTGTGCACATCATTGTCCTGTCAAGTGGAGGATTTGTGCTGGTGGCTATGGAATGCATGTGAAACACAGGATAAAACTTCCAGCTTTCTGGAACTACCTCTGGAGTGTTTTCCAGCCAGTCAACATCTGTTACCCACAGACTTTTTGCAGACCCTTGCTTATGTTTCCTGGGAACTTTGAAGGGGAGAGGAGAAGATAATAAATACATTTTACTCTTGAAAATGGTCTTACGTAGTAGTGGGAAAGGAGGTGAGTTCTCAGTATTCCTCACTATGATAATGACTCAGGCAGCTGGCACAGGTAACCTCTTGTTATATTTCCAGGCTCTCTGGTCTCTCTGTGCTCTAGCGTTGGAGCATAGTGTTGGCTGGGTAGGATCACTGAGCCACTCCAGGTCAACTATTTGAGAAGGATTTAATTTTGCAGGAATGTAATTGTATGAAAAATTCAACCCAGCAAACTATTGCACATAGGAAGATTGGATTAGGGAATTGCATGGGACATCCTGGCACATCCAGTCTGGGGCCCTCTGTCATGGAAGCCGTGACACACCTGCCACCTCAAGACTAGTTAGGTTCCTTGCTTGTGACATACTTTTGATCTGGCAACTTGGGGTTTTTTTGTTTGCTAGGCTCAGCAAGGAAGTGCTTTTAGCTTGGCAAGTAAGAGAGGCTCCCCTCTTGAAATCATCTTAGTCATTTGTTTTATCTATTCCAGGTTAAATTAATCTCTTTGAAAACTTTTTAAATCTACCTCTCAAGAAACCAGAACTATACTTAGTATTACAGATTACCAGTATCACCAGTGCTTAAATGCTGCTCCTGCATTTTTGTCTCTACTGGAAATAGCACTGCAAATTGGCATTGCAGTGCTTTTTTTTTTTAATGGCCTTTTCACATTGATACAGCCGCTGGTCATTCTGTGATTGACTAATACAAGTATTTCTGCTTTCTGTCATATGCAACTGATGAATTCCCATATTAGAGCAGGATTTAGACTCTGAGGCATGATCTTGTGCTTTGTAATGCTATATTTCATTCCATCTCCATTATATAGTTCTGAGCTTCCTTACATTCTCTGTACTATCCTCTGCCTTGCAGTGACAGTGACACCCAAATTTATCATTACTAAGTTTTCTTAGCATACTTCTTTCTCCTTTTTGTACAAGAATTATTAGTGAATGGTCCATGAGGTACTTCCTGCTTAATACTTTTTTCCTATGCCAGGTCTTGTTCCAATCCCCATTTTTCAGTCTTAAGGAGTGATTTCCTTCATGGTGGTATGTCAAATGCTTTACTTAAATGCAAGTTGATTGTATTGACTTCATATCTTTTGTTTAAAATGCTATTTTAATGAACAAAAGGACTTGGTTAAGCTCAGATTGACATACTATAACATAAAAAGGCTTAATATTTTTTATAGTGTATTTAACATTAACTCCAGTTCTGTTGAGCAGGCTCTTTCCTGCCCCATTTTCCTCACTTCTGGATCTTTCCCTTGTTCATACTTGGTTGTCACTGAAAACCTTATTCAGTTTTGGAGATGTTCACAGCCATCTTCATGCATAGCTGGGGACCTAAATCTCTGGAGCTGATGTTGCCTTTGTGACCCAAGTTTAGCAGTTGTGCCTCAGTTTTGACTTCAGGCCACAAACTGTCTGTAGGGACACATGACTGCCTCTCAGATTGCACCTCTTTCTCCAGGCCTTGCCTCCTCATTACTTCTGGTCAGTCTTATTTTCTCTTAGTATTGAGTCATTACATTTTTTCCCAGGAACTGTGAATGTGATCCACTATTCTGTTTCTTTGGCTTCCTTGCCTACCCATTCTGATGCAAGAATCTCAGCTGAAAATCATTCTGACTCCATAGCTGTGTCTGTCTCTGCTTTTCCTTGTTTAACTTGCTGAGTGGAGTGCAACTTTGAAACAGCAAACTGCCCCTCCTTCAGCGGCACCCTTGTCTCTTAGTATTGGCTGCTGTTCTTCTTGCTCAGCCCCAAATTCCTGAGGACTTTTTGTCTAGCTATGCTGACAGGTTTTTGTACAGCCATCCTCTACTTTTCATCCTCTCTACTTCGTTTTCCTTTACACAAATATTTAGTCAATTTTTTGCTGCTGCTGTTCGCTGACCACCATGTGGAATTCTCTGCACAGATCCCATGCCATAATAGCTGTCCTGTTGTGGTTTGGTCACTGCATGGCTGTTATCCACCTCTTTCTCCATCTGAGCCAACCAGAGGTGAGGAACACCTGGATCTGCCATTCACTTGTAAGAAAAAAGAGGTTAGGGGTATGCTAATCAGTGGTAGCCTTGGATATAGCAACTGTGAAATAAAGAAATTCAAGATCTTTCAGGGAGTGAGGAAGGAGAGTAGTCAAGTACAAACACAGGACTTTAGACAAGCAGAGTTTGGCTTATTCAGGGGACTGGTAGGTGTGATTCCTTGAGAAGAAGTTCTGAAGGGCAAAGTGGCTCAGGGAAGCTGGGAGGTCTTTAAGGACCTTTAAGAGCAGCCTGTTTTAAATGCAGGAAAATGAGCAGATTTATGAGGAACCCAGAATAGGGAACTCACAGTGGTGGTCCCAACATCAAAAGGCAATGTCCAAGAAGTGAAGCAGGGACAGGCTACAAAGGAGGAGTTTAGAAACCTTGTCTGGCCATACAGGGAATGGTATCAGCAAAGTCAAAGCTCAGCTGTAGTTGAGATCTTCAAGGGACATCAAGGACAAGAAAAGCTTCTACTATTGCACTAGTGATAAAGGCTTACCAAGGAAAATGTGTGCCCCATGCTGAGTGGGTTTGAGTGATCCAGTGATGACTGAGACAAGTCTGAAGCACTCAAAGCCTTCTTTGTTCAGTCTGCACTAACAATGCCTCCCATGCCCTGTGATCAGTGAACACATCCAAGAGGAGCAGCTGACAGTGGACAGGGATTGGGCCAGGGATTAGTTGAGGAAACTCGACCTGTGCAACTCCATGATACCCAACAGGCTGCATCCGAGGGAGCGGAGGGAACTGGCCGATGTCCTTTCAAGGCTACTCTCTCATGCATGATAGTCTTGTATCCAGGTTGGGATATTTTGGTCTAAATGGGCTGACAACCATCTGGTTGGGTGATGAGGCTGAGAAGGTGGCTAATGGTTGCACTTTGCCATGAAGACACGGACATCAGAGTACTGCAGGGATGTGTCGTGGCAGCTGTTCAGTCCAGCATCTTTCCCACTGGAGGAGACAGTGCAGTGCTTACCTATAAAATCTACAGATGGCACCAATCACTGTGTGGGGAAACCAGTCGATATGCTTGTGAACAGGCTGGAGGAAGGAACCAACAGGAACTTCATGAAATTCATCTAAGTCAAATGTTCTTCTTGGAAAAGAGGAGGGCTGCCTGGCTGGGAAGCAGCACTACTGGAAAGGCCCTGGAGGCACTGGTGGACAGTGAGCTGAGTGTGAGCAGGAAGTATGCCTTGTCAGCAAAGATGACTGACAGTGTCTGGAGCTCTGTGGCCAGGAGCACAAGAGATTGAGGGACTTGATTACCCTTCTTTGCTCAGTACTCGTTAGCTCACAGCTAGAGCACTGTGTCCAGTTTTGGGATCCTGAATTCAAGAAAAACATTGGCAAACTGGATGAGGTCAGTGTATGATTGTCAGGTTGATTGATTGACTGGATCAGCACTTGAGGAAAGACTGAGACAACTGGCCTTGCACAGCCTGAAGGAAGGCTCTGAGGGGACCTAGCAAAAGCAATGGCTTGCCAGCTTCTAAGAGAGGAGGACAAAGAACATGGATTGCTTTTGCCATTTTACTGGACTGTGTTCCTGGCCCTGTGGTAGTTAGTCAGAAATGCTCCTCAAACCACTCTCTCTTGGGGGTTGCAGGGTGGCACAGGTATGATTTATAAGGAGTGTCAGCCTTTAGAAGTCTTTCTTTGACCACCATAGAAGCCTCAGTGGTAGAGACACTTTTGTCAATAAGCTATAGACTAAAGTTTCTTAGCAGGGAAACTGTCTGGTAGCTGCCAAGTCAGACTTCAGTCACTGCCACTTAAGATATAAAAATTCTGGTTCTCAACAATACCTGTGAAATGTGTGGGTTGTGTGCATCTGCCATAGGTAGTAAAAAAACGGCTTGGGATCAAATTGAGCTTGTCAGACTTGGGGGAGTAAGAGGTCTTGGATTTTGTTACCTCTCTCAAAGACGGGAGTTCTAGGGTAGCCTAATTCTAAAGAAGCTGACAAATCTCTATTTATTAGTGATTTTTTTAAAAAGTCAAAATTGTTAAAACTGTTTTGTTTGTCCTGCTTAGGCAGTGAAGAATGCAGCTCCAATTGTTCCTGCCTGAAATAGATCCAATTTTATTTACAGTTTTTTTTCTGGGACCTCGGAGGTATACAACAATAGGACCTCTGAAAGTTGTGCAGGTCAGCTGTTGTACAAAACGAGTTCAAATGACATCAACTTCCTCAGGACCTTGTCCAGACAGATTCTGAATACCTCCAGCCAAGTATGGACACCCCAGAGCACTTTTTGGCAGCCTGTTCCAACGTTTTAATACCATCACGTGTTTTGTTTGTTTTGTCAGAGGGTTTTCTTACGAACCAATTCCTTATAGGGAGCGAATTGTCCATGCTGCAGTGAGTTTCTGTTGCCTCTCACCCTAACCTCATGCACCTCCAAGGGGAGGCTGGCCCTGTCTGTGCTTCATCAGTCTATATGGCAGTCGCACTCACTCAGGCAATCTCCTTTTGCCTTTTCTTCACCAGGCTGGAGAAGCTCTAGCAGCTTCTCTTGGCAGGCCTGTGCTCCAGCCCCCACCATCCTACTGAGCCTCTGTGGGCCTTGCTCCAGAGTGTCACATCTTCGTGATCCTGTGCCCACCAGTCCAGATCCAGTTCCACCAGCGTGACATAGCAAGGGAGAGCCTCTTTCCCGGGCTTGATGGCAACACCTGCACTAATACAACCCCTTTTGCAGCTGACCTTTGCTATGGCTGCCTTTCCCCACAGACTCCTTCTGCACTTGTCTGTCCACCAGGGCCCCCAAGTCCTCTCCTGCCAACCTGTTTCCTACCCTGCCGATGCCCACCTGTCCCCCTGCACGGCGTCATTCTATCCCAGGAGCAGAACTTGTCCTGTGCTGAACTCTACCATGCTGAAGTGCCGTCCTGTCCCTGCGGCCTGTCAGGGTCCCTCTGAACAGCCCTGCTGCCCAGACTGACTTGGGCTCAAGACCCTGGGAGGCCTGAGGACGGAACTTAACCAGGAGCAATGGAGCCAAGGACAATGTGGAGAGCCACAGCCTTCTCCGTGGCTTTTGACATGAGCGGCAGAACCAGACCCAGACCTGGATTTTCCTTAGCTTTCCTTCTGCTGCTGATCTCCGTGCAGAAGGTGTCCTCATTGCCTTCCCCAGCCTGCTGACTGCTGTAGTTGCCTTCCAAGCTGTTATACTGTGACAGCCATAGAAGCTATCCAAAGATTATGTTTGTGTCCCAGAATTTTTAGTGTTGCAGCTGTTCCTTGGTTTTTATTCTGTCTCACAAGCCTTGCACATTTGTTTACAGGCAGGTGTGGTGGGATCCCCACATTGTGCTGCTTCTACAAGGAAATTGTGAGAACCTTTCCCATCATGCCATTCCTTCCACACTGTCCTCACTGCTCCCACTTGCAAGTTTGCCTTTTTTTTTGTCACCATTGATAAAAAACTTGTGGAAATCAAGGATAAAAATGCATATTTTGTAATAATTGTTTTTTTACTAATTTTTAAAAGTTTAAAACGTTTGAATTTTCACAATAGAAAAATAACTCCAGCCTCTAGAAAAACACTGTCTTACTAATGTTAATAGGACTCTCATCCAGTTATCCATGTAATTCTAGTATAAAGTTTAACTATATGTGCTTCAAAACCTTGGTTGACAAGATGCTGCTTCTGCTAGGTGCTTTCTGGTGTTTCTTCAACTAGATAAAGGCCAGAATGGAGAATTTAAGTATTGACATACTCTTTTCACACTTGCAGTTAGAACTTTTGTAGAAGAGTGTGGACTTGCATGGAGCTATGAACTTTTCAGTTAGGGCAAACCATGCAAGAAGAAGGAATTAGGCAGGCTGCACAGATCCTTATCACATATACCTATCATGCCTCCAAAAGATTATTCCATTAGTAGGGTGAGAAAGCAAAAGACTGTAAGAGCTGCCAAAACTGGCTTGAGTGAGCCTTTGATGTAGCCCAAAATCCCATCTTTGCTGTTACCATAACACATCCCTGGAGAAGAATTCAAACACAGTAAGTACAATTCTTCTCTCAAATGCTCTCCCAGCCTGTGGCCATTTGCAGTTCAGGGAATCAGATGCAGTTTTGTCTTTGGCTGATTTTAAAATGTTTGTGCTTTTTAACATCTTTTAATATTTAACATCCAGTTTGGTTATAAGAATGGAATAGGAAATACCCTTTCACTTCAATGTGGTAAAAGATGTAAAAATGTGGAATAGAAATACTTATTGAGGGTTTCTGCTGTTTCTGCAAACATACTGATAATTTTGTTAGATCTTGGGTCTAGTACCCATTGAACCAGCTGGAAAGGTTGTATCACCTGTGTGGTATAGGTTGTATCTTAAGGACTCTGTAGGCCTCTCCCTGCTTCACCGTGTGCCTGGGGGGTTCACGAACTGACTCTGATGGAACTTGGCATTAAAGGTCTGAAACTACGTTCTTGGTCCAGAGTTTTTAATTTACTGCAGCACACCATGATTAATTTCCTCAGGCAAGGAACTGAGGAATATTTTCATCTATGCAGAACAGGAAAAAAACATTGGGGTATTTTGTTGGGTCCAAAGATTTGCACTCACTCCCTCGCTGCCCTTACTCTGCAAGCTGTCTGTCAATTCCTTGATGTTTTCAGAGTAATGCTTGCTCTTTGTGCTTATGTTTCTTTTATTGTTCTGCTGATACTAACACTTTGAGAAAGCATATAAGCAGTTAAAAATACAATGATTCAGCTAAAGCTGAACAGAGCCTTTTTTCCTGTGGTTTCTGCTTTTCCAAAGTATCAATCTTACTGTAAGTAGAACAGGTATTCTGCCATCTCAAAACAAACAGAGTTGAAAGAGACATTTATTTGATAATCTTAATCAGTCTAAATACAGCAGGGAGAAGTTGTTCATCTTCAGGCTGGAAAAGAAAATTATTAAGAAAGGGATGACAAAAACCTGTAAAACATATGGGAAAGGTGTGTAGGGAATGCCTGCCCACTGCTGCTCCAGCAGGACAGGGAAATGGCATCAAATGAAGCTCACTTGTGGCAGGTTCCAAATGAGCAAAAGGAGGAACTCCCTCCCACATTGCCTGGTGAGGCTCTGGAACGCTCTGCCTTGGGCTATTGCGGGTACTAAAAGGTAGCAACTTTGAAACCTTGTCAGACACAATACTAGGAGAGCCAGCTGTTGTCATGACCTCATGCAATAGTTTTCATGTCCTTGCAGAACACAGGGAACAGGTGTATGACTGGTGTCTCTCACACAGGTATCTTATATCAGATAGAAACTGTAATTTTAACTGTAACTAATTCTGATTCTAAAGCAAAATAGGAATACCAACTCACTTTTAATTCCTATGGAAATATTATAACTGTTAAATATTTTAGTTAAATAGTTGAAAGCTAGAGTGAATATTGTAGAAATAGACAAGGTTGTCTGGTAGATCTATATTAATTACTTCCAGTACCTTTTTTATGGTTTCCCTGCATGAGGTATTCCAAATTAAGAACCAGCATTTTCCTTTAAGGGTATACTTCCCCATTTCTAAGCTCAGTTCATTAGGTCTTCTTCCAACCTACTTCATATCCCCTCCTCTGCTAACTTCCATGTAAAAGAGAAAATAAAGAGGGCGTTTGTCAATAGAACTAATGTAGTTAGCTAATGTATTAAAATACCAGTAAAGGTTGGCAGGATCATAAGTTGACACTCGATAGCTGGTCATGTTGAAACTTTGACGTGAAGGTCAATTTCACCTCAGCCAGGAAGATGTACCCATAAAGGCTGGCATCCTACATGAGTTTTTACTTATAATGGGTAACACTTGTTTTTGAAACATCAACATGAACACCTCCCCCTCTTTTAGAGATGCAGCACTCTTTTAGTTTTGAACAGGACAAATTCACTGTATTTTGGGTTGCCGAGAGTAGTGGCTCCCTGGCTGCTGGTAGGTAAGCCTCACTTGAAGAAAACAGCCGTGATTCAGGCCTTGTGGATTCAGCCGGGGTCTTCCAGAATCCATTAGCTTCAGTTCTGTGCTCCTGCTTTACAGCCTCTGCTTGTCCCATGCTACTGAGACCTGCCTCACTGTCTGGGAACTGCTGTTGGAGGGAGAACTCCTCTGGGCATGTCTGTCCAAGGGCTGGGAATGTGTCAGTATTGCTGTTCTGGAACATGGCAGATTTGTGCTTCCAGTGCTTGGATATTCCTTGCTTCCTTCTCAGATCCGGGAGCTGGTTCCTGAGTCCCAGGCTTACATGGATCTCTTGGCCTTTGAACGCAAACTAGACCAGACCATCATGCGGAAGCGCGTGGATATTCAGGAAGCACTGAAGAGGCCAATGAAGGTATGTTGTGAAAAATTTCTAGATTGTGTCAGGGGAGGAAAATAGTTCTTATAGTAAATGGTGGAAATACCTTTCCAGTAAAAGCCCCATTAACAGAAATGTTTTGGAATGGATCAGACAAAGCTCCTAAGAGCAAACAGCTGGGAATCAGCATGCACAGAAAAGTGGTAGAGAAAATTCTGTGGCTATTACCAGCTCTAGCTTCTGAAAATCTCTAATAAGGGGAATAATAGCCTAGGGATAAATAAACACTGTTTTGGGAACTTTGTATTAAAATGATAAAAAATGAGAAAATAAGAGATTAGAGGGGTGTTCTGAAGGGATGTATTACATTTCCAATTCAAACTCTGTCAAAAGTGAAACTTGTGGAATAACAGAACATACAATGGGAAAAACTACTTACAGAAAGGATTATTTGTGTAAGAAAAGAATGGATGACATTTTCTGCAGTTTCTATTAGATCAAGTCCAGCACTTCACTTTTCCTAATATCCCACTGAAATGGTCTTTTTCTAAGTTTTCTGAGTCTATTCATTGGAATCATGGAAGAGTTTAGATAGGACGAAACTGGAAGTTACCTAGTTCAACCTTCTGCTAAAAACAGGGTTGTCAAGGCCTTGTTGAGTTTTGAAAATCTGTGAGGATGGAGGTTTCACAGCCTCATCAGGCAGTCTGTTAAAATTTTTGTCCGCTCTCTTCGTGAAGAATTTCTTTTCATGTCTCATTTCAGTTCTTGTGACTGTATTGGGTAGCTCATACTCATTCATCTAGTAATTCCCATAGAATGAAGGGTTTTGTAGCTGTATGTCTGCTGTGAAGTAACTCTATCATTCTTGTCTGTGCCACAGTAATGGGGGTCAGCCCAACAAAGATCTATATTCCATTGTGTTTGTCACTGTACAGGTATCTGATAAAATGTGGAAGGCTTTTACCTCCTGATGTTTTTCCAGTTGATATATGTGAAACAAAAGAACCCCAAAAAACAATTAAATTGCGTTAACATACTGAGATAGATAGAAAACTGAATCGTGGATGGTCTAAATCACTAGTTCATTGTTAAAAAGTGTTGTACATAGTAGACTGGACTCTCAGAAGAAATAATTTGTCTTGCCTTCTTGATATGGGTAGAACACCATTCTTTTAAACTAGCTGGGAATCTGGCCATGTTTAAAAGTGATTGAAGACTGACTCGAATTCATAAATCAGCAGGAAGTTGTTTATTCTGTGGCAAACTCTTTAATGAGGGAATTAACAGGTACACAAGGTCCCAGCTGTAAGCTGTGCAATGGAAATATTCAGTGTCTGGGATAGGGAAGAGTGTAGGAGGTACAACACTCTACAGAAACTGTAGACAGAAAATTCTGATTCCATCTAAGGCTCAGCAAACACATTTTAAATATCAGTTACTCAGTTAACATCTAGAGAATGATCAAACAGATGTTTTTCAAATTCATGTATAGGCAGTCCTAGCATATAGGTAGCAGACCTGTCAAAATAGAGCTAAACCTAGATAAACTTGGATTTTTCTTAATGGTAAGTATTTTCATTTCATTACAGTTGCAGAATTGGTAACAGCAATAGAAGTTATCTCTGTGTTTCCATCTCTGATCAAAGCTCTTGTAATTTTGAAATATTTGCCTTAAAACAGTGATTCTCAAACTGGGATTGTAATCCTGGGAAAAATATGGATTTGTCTGAGGTATGTGAAATTATGTAGGGAATATGCAGGATTTCTCAGAATTATCAGGTGTAATTGCAGTTACAGTGTTAGTCACAGTGATTGAGCTGTAGCTAGAAACAGTCGTAGGGAAGCACAGATTTATGGTCTAGTGTTGCTCAGGCTGGGGTTTTTTTCTGTCTGAAGACTTAACTATTCTGGGGAAATTTTAGGGGGAAGTGGTTTAAGCTGGCTTTTCTGAGGACAGTGCATAAAATATGTTTGGCTTGTTGATCCTACTTGGATCTCCTGAGAGCAGTTGCACTGTTGAACCAGGTGACAGCTGTGGGATGGTTCAAGAAGTGAGGAGACCTGGGGATTGTGCGGCTGTTGAAGGGGGAAATGGTCTTCCCCACCTGTCAGCTCCTTTGACCACTGTCAGCAGCCCCTTTCAGCTGTCAGCTTTTCCATTTAGATCTTGCCTTGGCAGTTTTCTGCTGGTTGGGCACTGCTGTGTTCTCTCCTCTTCTTCAGTCCTGCATTCTTGGATTGCATCTGTCATGAGAGTCTGAGAATTCCTTGTCTACAGAGCAACATTAGCAAGAGTCCTTGTACTGACTTTGTACTGTGGGAAGACCCACATGGTCAGAATTCCAGAAAGAACTTTTAGGAGGTAGTCAGGCAGACAGGGCTGTTTGATAGATATAGCAAGCTCCATGGCCTGAAGGAAACAGAAACTGTACACTCAACTCCAGACCAGTAGATGTCATTAAAGAAGAATGAATTACTGAGAATCTATGCAGCTCTAAGGCCATAGTGGACTTTGGGAGTGGGATTTATTTGGCTAAGTATAGACATATCCATTTTTTTCATTTGTATGTGAGCTAGACACTCTCTGCCCCCTTCATAGGTGAGAGATTAAGTTGGTGTAAGCAATGGTGTTCAGGGCACAATTCTTCTCATACAGAAGTGGATGTTTAAAATAATATAGATAAATAACGCCCTTAAAAATGCCTATTTCTCTCCATTGTATAAGCCTGAGATAGACAGCTGTGGGTATAAACATTTTAAGACTGAGATGATTTTCATCTCAAAGCTTGAGCCAGGGTCTCTTGACTGAAAGAGGGATGCGACCCACGTCATGAGCAAGGCTCATACTCCAAGTCCTGGCACCACAGACAGTACTTTGGTCTCACCCAAATCAGAGACTGTCATCCAGGGACTGTCATTCTTTTGCAGTGAACTGGTATGGGACATTCAGTTTACCAGACATGTGTATAGTTGCAGTTTCTAAACTAAATTATCTGCTTCCAAGTTCTCCATTTTTAGGTTAAAAACAAGTAGTAGCATCAGAATATCATCATAGTGTCTGTCTTCCTAATTTTGTGAATTGAGATTTTTTTCCCCACTTTGAGGTTTTAAGATGGCTGAGGAATTGATATCAGATGGTTGCCAGAAAGAAATTTGTTTTTTTTTCTGAAACACTTGTCTTGTGACGTAATTTTAGTGTTTTGCTTTTTGCATTATGAGACAAGGAAAATGCAAACACCTAATTTACTTCTTTGATCAGTCGATGTTTTAAACATGTCTTTTGGGTTCTTTAATGTTCTCTTTTCTCAGGTAAAAAATTAATTCCTCCCAATCACTGTAGAAAAATAATTTTTCAGTGCACCTGGCTTCTTCTTATTACCTGTCACTGTACAACTCCTCATTCTCTCCCGAGAAAGTACAGTATACAACTACCAAATAAGCTGCTGCAGCTGATTTTGTAGACTGTTGTGCATACTAATTTCCATTTTACTCCTCTGTAGCATTTGTTTCACCTTTTTTTTGAGCTTTGTTGTTGTTGTTTAGGCTTTTATAGAACTATCT
Organism: Orthonyx spaldingii; assembly: GCA_013397795.1. Classification (NCBI taxonomy): domain Eukaryota; kingdom Metazoa; phylum Chordata; class Aves; order Passeriformes; family Orthonychidae; genus Orthonyx; species Orthonyx spaldingii. Next base: position 29,597 of record VZTJ01002602.1, on the reverse strand, counting down.
ACAAATGTTTTTCATGTGTTGGTGCAATTTTGAACTATTGCCTTGTTCCTTTTATTAGTCGTGATACTTGTGTAGTCTATCAAGTCACGGATTTTTCTGCTTTGGGTTGGCCATTTTTAAGTTCTTGTCTATTTTTTTTTTTAAGGAGTTACTAATTTTGTTTACTCTACACATTTTGACATATCTTGCTGCTGTTCTGAGTGAGATGTCTCTGTATTCCAGCTCTGATATGGACACTCTCTGTTTAATTTGGGTCTTTCATAATGATCAGACAGTGGTCATTGTTTTTTCTGTCTCCTGGTTTTCAGTCTCTATGTTACCACTGTTCATTTTGCTTCCTGAAAAGTTTTTTTTCTGTGAGACCAGGAAACAGTTACCCTATATGCAAAGGCAGAAACAGATTTTAGTCTTTTATGTGCTTTCTGCTTAAGGTTTTTATGCTATGTTGAGGTTCATAGAAATTCACCCTTAAGATATACTCAGAGAGCTCTTAACACAATACTGCTGATAAGATTGGCAGCTGGATTTTCTTGAGTCAGGCAGCAATAGACTATCTGCTAATAACTTTGCTCGTTTGTCTGAAGTCCCAAGCACAACCTTCCTGGAAGCGTCCTGGAGGTTTTGTGTCCAGCCTAAGAGTTCATTGAAGGAAACTTTAACTGCAGCAGTTAATGGAGATTTGTCTGGGGGATAGCACACAGATCATGGGATCATCAGATCCTTACTTCCTAATTCGACTTGTTAGGGATTCGATGCTAATGGAAACTGAAAAAAAACCCCGTAACACTGTAAACCAGGGGAAGTTTTCTGAAGGATTTGAGACATTTCCAGCATTTCACCCATTTACTTGAACGTAAAGCTGTATTGGTTTGTGTGATGACGACATCAGAGAACTTGGAGAGAGAACAAGCTGTAGTTGTGCTGCTCCACCATTCCTGTCATCCTCCCATTCAGATCTGTTTGATTTCACATGAGCTCTCCCAGAGCTGTGCTGAGACTTTTGCAGGAGTTCATTGCTGACATGAGCACTCATCTGTTGCGTATGATTTTTTTTCCTTTTTGTTTTCTCAAGGAGAAATTGTAAGTGAAATACAATGCATTTAGGGGAAGGCTTTTCATTTTAATATGACTGCTATTTAAAGTTCCTTTTGCTGAAGTCAAGTCAAAGATCTGCGTCTTACTGTTCAAGAACAAAGAATTCAAGCATTTACTGATTTTTGGACAAGAGATTATTTGATTCACAATGTTTATCAAGTCTCTGTGAAAGTTCCTCCTGCTTAGTTTTGCCTTTGTGGGTGGTAAAATTCCAGTGTGTCTGAAGAGATGAACTGTGATGCTTTCTCTTTGCCCTAGAGCTGTAAGTCTTCTCTTTAGTTTTTGCTCCCAATTTCTGAGAATCCTTTGGTTGCTTGCTTTTCTGTTCTCTGAGAATCCACCATACAGAGAGGAGAACAGATTTTAGGTTTATGTAATAAAGTGCATGGCTAAGAAATTTGCAGAATTTATTGAAGGGCAGTGACTTCTTGACACTGCTTTATTTAAGCTGCAAAGCATCAAGTTGCACATAACTTTTGTCATTTCCTGCCTGGATGAGATAGAGTTGCTCAATTGGAGACGGAAGAATATGTCATTCTGACAGCCTTCTGGATATGAACTTGACAGTATTGTGGAACACAGGGATACTGAGAGTGAACCGAATGCAGTGGTTTGGGGTGTGTGTCAGCAGCTGAAGAGACTTTATGGTCTGTATAGTGACTCTAATACCCCACCCAGCATCATGTTAGTGTCTTTCTTCCTTGAGCTCGGACTTGACTATTTGGCTTATCTCTGAACTGACACAGCCATAAGCCACTACAGTGAATGAAAAACTTCAGGTGGTCTGTAAAAATGACAGTGTATAGGCATGATTGTATCTCTGACAGACTTGAGCACTTGGATGTTAGGAATGAAGCATTCCTAACTTCACTCAGGTCTCCCAGCAAGGTGGACCTGCAACATATTTGCTGAGGGTGAAGGCAGGTGGGGTGAAGAGGAGGGTAAGGCAGCTGGTGTGTATGTGTTGATGTGTTCAGGTGTGTCTGCAGGAGGATTGTTACCAGATGCTGCATGATGGTAGAATGCAGATGGGCAGCGATGTGCCTGGGAGGTAGTTTGCAGCATGAGCTGTATTTGTGACTGCCATTTACAAATCTGACCTAATGCAACTATGAAAGACATTTATGTTGCAATAGAGTTGCAGCTGAGTTTTAGCAATCTAGCTAGGTTGAAGCCAGAAAGGACATAATATCATGCTTTTCTCACAATGATTTCTCAAATATCTAATCCAGAAGTACAGGATGTATCATTTCTCAGGCTTGGCAACCTCCTGTCTTCCTCCATTTACAGTGAATTTTAGCATATTTGTATAGCCAAGAGTTTTTGAAAGGAATTTTCAGATTCAGCTCTTCAGTGTATTTTCTTACATGTAACAGAATCTTAAATTCTGATATAACCGGTGCAATTATACAAAACATGGAGATTCTCTACTAAATGCATAATTATCACCTTTCCTGCGGCTTCCTCAGATCTTGAACTTAAACTGGATATGTACTTTTCCCTTGTCTATGTGTATAACAGCAAAAGCGGAAACTGAGACTTTACATCTCCAACACATTTAATCCTGCAAAATCAGATGCTGATGACTCCGATGGCAGCATTGCTTCGTGGGAGCTGCGCGTGGAGGGGAAGCTCCTGGATGATGTATGACTTATCTCTGCTTCACTGGGGCTGGCAGGAGTCTAAAGATTGTCCTTTGGGGTGGTAGGATTTACTGGGGACATCAGCTGAGACAAGACATGTCTGAATGGCAGTGTTGGCTTGTTGCCGCTGGGAAGGCACCACGCCCAACCCAAGTGAGGGACAAGGCCCTAATGGGAATGTTGGAGAATGCAGCAGAAAATGAGGCAGACACAAGGACAGGACAGGTAGGAGGAAGTGCAGAGAAGAGGGCTGAGATGTTTCCCTTTAAAGAGATGGCAGGGTTCAGGTTACAACAGGTGTGATAATTCAGGCCTATAGCAGGCCTTGTATCTTGTGAAGAGCAGGATAACAAGGAGAGGGCAGTACTTCATATTTTCAGAGAGTACAACATGATGTTTGAATGGTTAGAGCAAGGATACAAGAAACATTTTAGCACTATGAAGTCCTCAGAAACCTCAGTGATGGATTTAGCTGTCCTTGAGGAAGGCTGGACTTTCCTAGCAAAGGTATCGTCTATGTGAACAGACTTCACAAGTAAGTAAGTGTAGGCTAAATAGATGGAGAACATGCATGCATGGAGAGGGCAAGGCTTTCAGTCTGTCTGGAGGTAACTGTACAAGTCAGAGTCTTGCTGGAGGATGAAGTGGTGACAAAGTGCAACATCTGGGAATTGAAGTTAGACAAATTCAGTTTAGAAATTAGAGCATATATTTCAATAAAGAAAGAGATTCTTTATTGGAACAACATAGCTTTTCAATTACTGGCATTTCTTAATAAAATATTATCTACAATAAATACAAAATTTAATGGAATTACATGGAATCCTGTGGCCTGTATTCTGTGGAGAGTCAGATTAGGTAATCATAAACCTCCCAGTTTTTAATGTAGATGGTATGAGCTGTGTAGTAAACAAGGAATACTGATAATTAAATGAAAAGACAAAATGTGAAAGAAAATAGTTTTGCTTAGTGTATGACCAGTCTGCAAAATCTACTGTAACCTGATAAATCAGACCAAGGAATTAGCATTCATAAAAAATACCCAGACTGTTAAAAAGAAAGGTATACAGAGGCCTTATGATCATAGAATGGTTTGGGCTGGAAGGGACCTTCAAGACCGTTTCATTCCATCCCACTGCCAAGGGCAGGGACACCTTCCACTAGCCTGGGTTGCTCAAAGCCCCGTCCAACCTGGCCTGGAACACTTTCAGGGATAGGGCAGCCACAGCTTCTGTGGGCAACCTGTGTCAGGGCCTCACCACCCTCTGAGTAAAAAATGCCTTTCTTATGACCAGTCCAAACCTACGGTCTTTCATTAAAACCATTGCCCCTCATCCTGTCACTACAGATCTTCGTAAAAAGTCTCCCTTGATCTTTCTTACAAGCCCCCTTTAAATACTCCCTGGAGCCTGCCTTTCTCTTGTCTAAACAACCCCAGCTCTCTTAGCCTGTCCTCATGGGAGAGGTGCTCCAGTCTTCAGATAATTTTCCTGACCATTCTCTAGACCTTTCTCATGGATGCCATGTTCACCTTACAAGCCAGTCCTTTTCAATAACATTAAGAGTCAAGGAAATCTTTCCTAAAGTGTGCACTGTTCCACCACTGTTGAGATTTTTGCATCTTACCTTGTGTTTGTCAGAGGGAGACCTCAATTAGATTGATCACACTTGTGGTTTACATGGGATTTAATGTTCAAGACAGAGAGACTGAGAAGGAAGTCTAGGACACAAGCTAATAAATGCACCCTTATGCATGTCTGGTTCTTCTGCTTGTACAGCTCAGCAAACAGAAACGGAAGTTTTCATCTTTTTTTAAGAGTTTGGTTATTGAACTGGACAAAGATCTTTATGGACCTGACAATCATCTTGTGGAGGTAAGAAGGTTGTGCACCCTTTGCATACAAATCAGTTACTGGCACACATAAACACCTGGTGCATGTTGCCTCCCTTGTTTAAGGGATCTTGCATTCATTATCTCATTTAAGGTATTTTCAAAATTCCGTTCTTCTTAAGAATGTTTGCTAAAGGAATCTACTCTAAAAACGTAGTTGTATTAGTGATGTAGTGTACATCTTAGAACAGAATGTATGAAAAGATGAAAAAATTGTGCACATTTTTACTAACTATGCTAACAGCAGAGCAGATTCTGCACTAAAGCTGAATTGAAATGATTGGGGGAGTGGGAGGTGTTGTGGTTTGGTTTGGTTTGGTTGTTGTCTGGTTCCTTTTTTAAATTGCGAGATCTTCAGAAAGCTTGTACTTTTCTAATTCTGGCATGGTGTACTGTGCAAGATTCACCTCCATGAACATCAGCGAAAAAAAGACCAACCATTTTGCTTTTCCCTTTGTCAGTGGCACAGAACTCCAACGACCCAAGAAACAGACGGCTTCCAGGTGAAGAGACCTGGGGATGTCAGCGTGCGATGCACATTACTCCTCATGTTGGACTACCAGGTCAGTGCACTGCTTTTGGCGTGGAAAATACAGCCACTGGGACCTAGCACAACAGAGCAAATTCATCTTGTCACATACATCAAAACCCAATATACTTGGACTTGCAATGTCACGTGGTTCATTGAAGTTAGACTGATACCAAACTGACAGATTATTTAAAATTTAAAGGGGACAAATCAAGTGAGTTTCTAATCCAGTCTAGCAAAATATTAGTTGTGGCATTATGATAACTAGTATTTTTATTGCCCACCTGCAGAAAAAAATATGCATTTCCTCCTCTAGCTTCTTAGAGAATAGTCATATAAGTTGCACACAAGTTATGCGTGTGGTTCTTTAAAAAAAATTCAGTGGAGTAGCTTTTGTTAGTGGTACCTGAACTAGCTGGGTAGCTGTGGCAACCTTACCTTGGCACAAACTATGGACACTGCAGTTTTGGAGCTCACTAATGTGACTGAAACCATTCCTGGAAGAAATGTTGCTGTCTTAAGGAAACTGTTAAGAAAGCACTGCTGCGCGTAGGTGAGATCCCCCTTTTCAATGACAGTTCAGGCTCAGATGCATTTTGATGGTATAACTTTAAGAACTTGTTTTCTGCCACCTTCTTTCCCCTCTAGGCAAATAGCATCTATTCAGAATATAGCCACTCCATTTTATGTTAACAGAGAGAAAATTTTAATAATTTTGGGGAGCATATGGGCTAACTGAAATACAGATACAGGCAGCGAGAATTTTTATTGTTAAGACAATATAATGATGTTTGTTATGCTCACCATTATTGTAAATTTATGCTTTAAAATAGATGTTCTTTTATCCTTAAGTCTTGATTTGTTATAAAGCTTTAGGTGACCTGTCACCCATCAGAGTAATCCTTGCTTAATAATGTGACAAATACTAAACTTGAGTATGCATACATACTTGAAGAAGCAGCAAATTCCAAATTATCCAAGGAATTTATATTACTAGAGATGCAGAACATAGGGAAGCTGAATTGTATCACTAAGGTCAGGAAAAGAAATATATTCCATTGACTGGTTGTGGTTGGGTAAATGAATTGGTGTGCACCAGAATGGTGGGAACATGCCTGAAAAAACAGAGTTCCAAGACAGTGTGTTGATGTGAGACAGCAGTTATTAGCAACTGCGGAAGCATCATCCTGCCTTCCTTCTTTCTCTCTGTGGTTAACTTCCAGTAGTTCAGAGGACGGGCTGTTCTTTTTCTTCGTCCATTCCCAGAAGTCAAATTTTGCATCAGTATTGGAAAGGAAAATGCTTCCTGAGTCTTCGTGCAAGTTTTTATGACTTAAAGCATGTGCTACAGATAGTCTGTGTTCACTGCTCAGGTACAGTGTCCCTCTTCCAGAGCACCAATGGTGGGACACAAAAATACAAACTTGTATTTTTGCAATCTTTGCCATCGAACGGGATGCTTCTCCTGAGGAACAGAGTTCCCCGAGAATTATCGTACTTGTATATCTGTCTGCTTTCCTCTTTGTTGCCACCTTCTTCACTTTCTGTTCCAGCCTCCCCAGTTTAAACTGGACCCGCGGTTGGCCCGTCTGCTGGGGATCCACACGCAGACGCGCTCAGCCATCATCCAGGCTCTCTGGCAGTACATCAAAACAAACAAACTGCAAGACTCCCACGATAAGGAGTACATTAACTGTGACAAGTACTTCCAGCAGGTAAGTCTTTTTTGGACACAGTAGCTCTTTAGAAGTAAACTGTAACATCCAGGCACAAATTTGGGATGAATGAAAATGACTGATTTTTATCTTCCCTTAATGATTTGCAGTATCCTCAGTACCGAATGGCTTTCAGCAGCCACTACAGCTAATATCATTAATAACCTCCCCACGTGGCAGTGTTGTCAAAACCCCCTACATCTGGTGATTCAGCACTTCCACAAAAGTTGTGGCCTTTCCAGGAAGGAGGACTTCTGTATTGTGATTTGATGGGGTTTTTCCCCTCCATTGTATCATTTTATACTAAGAAACATGAAATAATGTGCTGATTCTGATAGTCAAATCATATGTAGATCTGTTTTCTTCCCTTCTCTTTCCCTGTTTATGAAGGAATAAGACATGGAAGATATAATTAGAAAAAACTGGCTTTTTTCTTATATCTTCTTCAGATAATGAAATACCCTTGATGATCTGCATGATATTTTGAAAGTAGCATGTTGAGACTTTTTGTCTTTCACAATGACCCTAGAATTAACCAACAAGGCCCTTAAAAGCATCTCCACCTTTTCTGTAAATATGATTATGGGTTTTTTTGGGAAGGTAGTGTTAACTGACCTATCACTGTCTTACTTGGCTTTGTTTTTTTCTAGCTTCAGGCTCACATGACTTACTTTGAAAGTAACTGAAAGTAGAGTTCGCGACATATTTCTGTGTAAGGAAAGTACTGGCAGTTACAATGAATGCATAATGCTTTAGCGAGCAATGAAAGTAAATGTTGCGATGAAACTTGTGTCCTAGTTTTCTTTTAAGTTTTTATTTTCTGTTATTAATTTGTCATACAACAGTTCAAAGTAGGCAACACTTGAAGTAAACTTAAAGACAGCTTTGCACATTTGAAAATACAAAATGCAACAAAATAATTGTGAGATTCATGGGTATTTTTAGGAACATAGAACCAAAGTGATCAGGATTATATAGTCACTCTTTTGTTTGTTTGGGTTTTGGTTTTTTGAGAATTGCAGCATAGTTTTTTTCACATATAATGAAAATTGCATATTAAAACCATGTGAGAATTTTTGGCAAAATGACAATTCTGTTTGTTCTTTTGATTATATTATTTGAATTCCATTCTTTATTTATCTATAGCCAATTTAAACTGAGTTTTGTTTCTGCCAGCCCAAATAGGAAACAGGAAAGGGGAGGTGAAAAACATTTGAACTTGAACATTTGAAAACATTTGAGCAGAACAAAAAAGGTGCAAAAGGAGTAATTTTTAATATTTTGGTCAATAATTACAGTCCATCAATTAAAACTGGCAGGTATCAAATTGAAAACAAACCAAAGGGCTCAAGCACATTTAAATTTCAGAACATCTTGCAATAGAACCTTACAAATGCTAAAAGTGTATATAGGTTCCAAAAGTGACAAACCAATGGGTGAAAAATCTTGGGCTGTTGTAAATGCAAAGCTGTGGAGGTTGGGAGAGTTTTTTGGGGGAAGAACCAGTATATGTTTCTCCTGTTCTTACATTTTTCCTATAGTATCTACTTTTGGCCACTACCGAGGGCAGGATAATGTGGTCGTTTTGCAGCAGATCCTTTGTATGACCCTGTACAGATGTACATATCTCACTTTTAGTAAGCAGGAGGGCCTTCTCAATTTTATTTAATTTTCAATTTAAGAACTTTGCTAGAACAAAAACTTGTTGAAGCCATCTTCTCGTTGTGCATCTCATTAGACACTTATTTGCTCTTAGGTCCTCCTTTCTTTTAGAACTCTACAGGAATGCTGTGACACCTGATAATTGTCTTCTCATCCTCAGAAGATGAGTCAAGTGAGAGAGTCGGGAAGTAGTTGATTGCTTTTCTAGAAGACTGAACCTCACACCCTCCAAGAGCTGGCTAATCTGGAATAGTTTCATAAGAATGCAGTGCTTGCACAGATTTAAATCATAAATGGGATTGTTTTGAGTATTTCTGTTTTCCTTAGGTCTCTGGCAAAATTGTCCTAATTAGCTGATCTTGCTTTCAAAACTGACGCTACTACTTAGAAATCTGAATGTCCTTACAATAAATGAAATATTTAATTATGGGGTTTTTTTTGTTTTTCACTCTAATACTCTAAGATTGAGAGATGGAGAGCAAAGGAATTGGGTTAGTAATGCCTTCCAGTCCAATAATATTTCTGTAGATGATATAGTTTTACCCACATAACTCCTGGGGAAAAAGCATTGTTCTAGCTGGAAGTATGTGTCTCACTTAGGGGAGCAGTACATAATGCACCGGTGTCTATGGCATTCCCCTTGAGATACTGGTCTTCTTGTTTGGTATGCCACCTTTTCTGAAATCTATGTTGTTGTTATATCTAAGGGCACAAGACAGTACAGACTTAAAAATTATCATTGAGTTACCTGATGCACCAGGATCACTGTAGCCAGAGAGGCTTTCAGAGCCAGGAGTTACAAGTTGAGACCACTAACTCCAGTTAGGCAGAAATGTGAGAAGCTTTAGAGAAATTCCACCTACCCTTAGTTTCCAGCCTCCCATCCTCCTCTCACTAATGTGTGTCCTTGATCCCTTTTCCCTTCTTAAAGCTCTTGTCGCTTGGGCATCCATGTTAGGAGTTTGACATGAATGTTGAGCCAGCAGATTGGATGGAGCTTGGTGTGGAGAGATTTTGGTTGGGAATTCCACAGTCATCTCTATCAAGTGTCAGAATTCAGAACTCAAATAAGGAGTGAGGTGCAGACCCAGTAGGTTTTGTTACTTCCTTGTTCTTCAGAAAGTAGCTGGCTGAATTCCTGGATGCAGGTAAGTCCAATAAATCAGACAGATTTTAGAGTTGATGAAGGCAGATCCTTTTGTGTTTGAAAACATTGTTTACATCAGCAGGGAAATTTGAAATCCACTGTGTTACAAGCAAAAGCAAGAAAAAAGGTTCAAAGTTATTTCAAAAGCCAGAGCTGCTCCTAGGCATTTCTGCTGCCAAATTCACTCACTTGAGAAAACTGTGGATTTTAAAAGATACCCTATCTGAGGAACCAGAGCATCTCACTTTGTATGTCTATTCTACAACCTGGTAGTCCTTTTTTTTCATCCCTGCTTGCATCCTTTGTCTCTGGAGCTGCAAAGCTTGTTTATGTTTATAGATACAATACTATGGGTAGTGTATCTTTTGTCAGGTGAAAATAGTTTCCCTAAGAGGTATTTGCATTTGCATAGGCCTGAATATTTTTACAAGTTGCCTCCACATAAGGGAGCATTTTAAGGCAAATGTTAATATATAGAAAGTTCAGGTTTGTTTTTTTTAAGGTCAGTTTAAATGGAATATCTTCAGAGAAAATCTGTTTACCTGTTCAGAGCATTAAAAATCCCAGTAGGAAACAAACGCTATAATAATTACATTTCTGAAAACTCCAAGTGTAAAGAGTGTTTCTAGATTCATGACAATGCACTGCAATTACTCACAGAAAATTTCCAAACTCTACAGCTTTTAACCCTTTCCAGAAGGTTTTTTGGTTTTTTTCTCAATTCAGTAGAAATTCGTTGTGTGATTTTCGGGGTTGTCCTGTGCAGAGCCAGGAGTTGAACTCAATGACCCTTGTGGGTCCCTTCCAACTGAGGATATTCTATGAGGATATGACTCTATTTAGCTTCTGGACCATAGTAAAGAGAAGGTAACCATGAACTGTTGTTTGGAATCCCTTCCAAAAGGCTGTTCAGGCTCTGGTTAAAAATAAATAATATCACGTTGACTTTATTTTTCCTTAATCTTAAAAAACCCACAAATTGCAAATGGTTTTAAAATCCAGAAATGTTTTCTTGTATTTTTCTTTGCACAAAATATCGTAGGAAACATTCCTTGGGGGAAAAAAAGGCAAACTTTTTTTATGTTTTTTCTGGTAAAAAAATAAAATAGTTTTCTTTACAATGTGCTGCTGCAAACCCTCAGCAAGAGAGGGAGTATTTGCTTTTCTCCCATCATTGATATCGTTGATCCTCACATCTCATTAAAGTGTCCTGTGCCCTCCAACAGCTAAACCAAAAGTGAGACACCTGAAATTGTCATGACCTGATGGATATGTCTGCAAGCTCAGATGAAAGTACGACAGCAAATTACAGGGACAGAAGTAACCAAAAATTTAATCTGTGCAAGGAACCTCAATTACAGTTTTCAAAATCACCTTCTTTAATTGCCTCAGTTCCTTGTGAGCTGCAGGTTTCTTACTTTCTCATTTAACTGCAAGATAGGCTTTGGACAAACAACATTTGTTCTTTATTGTGTTCCAGATCTTTGACTGTCCACGGCTAAAGTTTTCTGAAATTCCTCAGAGGCTTACTAACCTACTGCTGCCGCCAGACCCAATAGTGATAAACCACATCATCAGGTAAGCTGGTTGGTCAGCTCAGCACTGTCACGTGCAAAACACTCACTAGAAAAAGTACACAAATAACTGCAGTAGCTCTAGGGACCAGAATCCAGTTTTTATAACTTCCAGGTGAGTACCTTGGACTTCGTTGTGTGTTTGTTTTATGTGTCAATCTAGTTTGCATAATTCTGAATTATTTTCACTGGCACAGCACCAGTTTTCTAGAAGTATGTAAAACAGCTTTTATATTTACTAGAATACCATTGAGAGAGTTGGTAGGCCTTTTTTCCTAAGGAGAGAGGAATGAGAGTTTGAACCCACAAAAAGAGATAAAAAAGAAATTGAAATGAGCAATTGTACATCATAGGCAATCATTCTAATCACTGATATATTATGTAAAATGTGCAACAGCATTACAATTTCAAATGCAGGGCCAGTCTGTGCATGCTTTGTTGGGATTGGACCAGTTCTTTGACTGTTAGTCTTATCCTGAGAATGCCAAGGAGTCAAGAGATCTCCAGAGATTTACAACAAAGAATGCCTGGATTCAGAGGAGGTCATTGTGACCAAGATACTGAGCTCTTGTTTCCTTGTCAAAACAGATGTCTTTGTGGCATAGCAGATGAAATACGACTTTCAGCTCTCTAGGGCACTCCCAGCATGTGCCATATTTAAATGACAACTGTGTACATGGAGGAGGGGGATAAAGAGACTTCTGGGGATTGCAACTTTACTGTTCAGATATTTCAATCCTTTCCAAGTTTCTTCGTGGTCTTGGTCAAAACTCTGATTCTGGGTGTTTGAACATTATTGTTACTTAAGTACAGTGATTTGATTTCCTACAGAATATTGACAGCAAATGTTTCTGAATTTGCTTAAAATTGGGCTCTTTATTTTAAATTTGTAACATGTGAGAAGAAGTTTAAATATTAAATAGGCTATGAAAATAAAATTTGCTTTTTGATTCATTTGAATATATCAAACAGAGTAATGAAAAAGCAGCTTGGCGGCCATGCAGATTGAGAGCTATGTACATACTGTCATTGAACACAACTCCGTGACTTGTCTGGTGGACACATCAGACACAGAACAGCTGAGGTCTTCAGAGATAGTCATTGCTTAGAGAAAAATGACAAGAAACTGATGATTATGTTTCCAGGGGCAAAGACATGGCAAAAAGGTTCTGGAGGAAGTGGTTTTTGTCAGGTGCCAGGTAAAGAACAGGACTTTGTCTAATAGCATTCTCTGATACACTGTGTGCACCACGCAACACCTGGCATCCTTAAAAGGTACTGATATAACGGTGTGGAAAAAGGAAGAATTAATTTCCTGAGAACAGGCAGTACTTTTGCAGTGAAGTCTTTACAGTGTCAGGCTAAGCTAAAATAAATCTGATAGTCTCTCATTGAATTTAAAGAAAGTAAGTAATTTTTAGACTCATAAAGTCACAGAATAATTTACAGTAGAAGGGATTGCTGGTGGTCATTGAGAGATCTCCCATCCAAACTCAAATCAGGTTCAAAGTCTATCCAGGATACTCAGGGGCCTGGTCCAACCAAGCTTAAAACAGGGTCTCACAAATGCTCTGCCCTGCCCCTCTGCATTCAGTTTTTCAGAGTGAATGTAGTCAGCCACTGAAACAATATGCCAACTGCCTGTCCTGGTTTAATCCAGTCTTCAGCTTAGACTCCCCATCTGCTTGTTCACTCTCCAGCATGGCAGGGGGGAGCATTGAAAAGGTAAAAGGCAGAGAATTCATGAGTTGAGATAAAGACAGTATAATAAATGATGGTGATGATGATGACGAACAAAATCCAACAATACAAGCGATACGGATGAAAAGCATTGCTCACCACCAACTGACTGATGCCCAGCGAGACCCTGAGCAGTGAACACCTTCCCCAGTTTACTGCTCAGTATGGCCCCATATGGTTTGGAATATCCCTTTGGTCAGTTGGGGTCAGCTGTCCCAGCTGTGTCGCCTCCCAGCTTCTTGTGCACCCCAGCCTCCTCGCTGGCGGGTGGTGTGAGGAGCTGAAGAGGTCTTGACACGCTGTAAGTAGCGATCAGCAATAACGAAAATATCTCCATGTGACCAACCGTTTGCAGCACAAATTCACAACACAGCCCCATATCAGCTACTATGGAGAAAATTATGCCAGCCGAAAACAGCACACTACTACAGGCAATTTTTCATCACTAATGATTGTAAATATATTGTGCTCTTAATTCAGACAAATCCTCAGGCTTGCTGGAAGAGGCCTTCTTTTACAGGAAGATCAAGTAGATCACAATTATTCATTCTAGTTTTAGAGGATATGCACAGAGACAAAAATGTGAAGTATTCTGAACTCATTCTTGAAATTATAATAGCACAGTAGACTCGCTCTCTGGGAACCAACAACTTTCCTTTTTGAAAAAAAAATAAGAAAAAATGCAGTGGGGTTGAAATGAATATAAAGTAAAGATGAACAAAAAGTCTCTGATCTTGACAAATATTTTAAATACTAGGTAGACTCAAACATGCAAAATGCAATTAAAAATATAGATTCTGTAATGGTTTCTGATCCCCATGATACTGAATGCATCAAATTTAGAAGTCATATCTTCTTACATGAGCTCAAGCTAGAACTGGACATTTTCTTGAGTTGCAGTCCTAATTGCAGCTGACACACCTGAAACCAGAGGTAAAAAGAATAACCTCAGTGGGATTTCCATTTCAGCAAAGAAGCAAGACATCTTCCACGCTCTTAAAGGACAGAAGCAGATTGCAAAACATAGCTCTCCAATATTCTTCTAGCACAAACAGGTTATCTGTGGATTCCCCCTTTTTGACTACTACCATCATGATTTAAAAAAAACCCAATTCCTTATAGGGAGCGAATTGTCCATGCTGCAGTGAGTTTCTGTTGCCTCTCACCCTAACCTCATGCACCTCCAAGGGGAGGCTGGCCCTGTCTGTGCTTCATCAGTCTATATGGCAGTCGCACTCACTCAGGCAATCTCCTTTTGCCTTTTCTTCACCAGGCTGGAGAAGCTCTAGCAGCTTCTCTTGGCAGGCCTGTGCTCCAGCCCCCACCATCCTACTGAGCCTCTGTGGGCCTTGCTCCAGAGTGTCACATCTTCGTGATCCTGTGCCCACCAGTCCAGATCCAGTTCCACCAGCGTGACATAGCAAGGGAGAGCCTCTTTCCCGGGCTTGATGGCAACACCTGCACTAATACAACCCCTTTTGCAGCTGACCTTTGCTATGGCTGCCTTTCCCCACAGACTCCTTTTGCACTTGTCTGTCCACCAGGGCCCCCAAGTCCTCTCCTGCCAACCTGTTTCCTACCCTGCCGATGCCCACCTGTCCCCCTGCACGGCGTCATTCTATCCCAGGAGCAGAACTTGTCCTGTGCTGAACTCTACCATGCTGAAGTGCCGTCCTGTCCCTGCGGCCTGTCAGGGTCCCTCTGAACAGCCCTGCTGCCCAGACTGACTTGGGCTCAAGACCCTGGGAGGCCTGAGGACGGAACTTAACCAGGAGCAATGGAGCCAAGGACAATGTGGAGAGCCACAGCCTTCTCCGTGGCTTTTGACATGAGCGGCAGAACCAGACCCAGACCTGGATTTTCCTTAGCTTTCCTTCTGCTGCTGATCTCCTTGCAGACGGGCACAGAATCACAGATTCTCAGAATGTTTGATGTTGGAAGGAACCTCAGGAGATCATCTGGTCAAATGCCCTCCCCTGCTCAAGCAGAGCCACCTGTAGCAGGTTGGCCACAGCCATGTCCAGATGGCTTTTGCACGTCTCCAACATGGGAGACTGTGGGCTGGGGGAAAGGCAGATGGGCTTTGAGGGTGTTACTGCAACTTGTGCTATTGCTTGGTCACCCTTACAGTAAAAACATGTTTCCTAGTGTTCAGATGGAGCCTCCTGTGTTTCAGTTTGCACCAACTGCCTCTTGTGCTGTCACTGGGTACCACTGAAAAGATCCTGGCTCTATCTTCTTTAAACCCTCCCTTCAAGTTTTGGTAAGTTCTCTCCCCACCAGCCTTCTGTTTTCTAGGCTGAATAGTCCCAGACCTCTCAGGCTTTCCTTGGCTGTGAGGTGCTTCAATGCTTTAATCATCTTCATGGACCTTTGCAAAATTCTCTCCAGTAGCTCCATATATCTCTTGCACTGGGGAGCCCAGCACTGAACACAGTACTCCAGGTGTGCCCTCACTGATGTTGAGAAAAGTGAAGGATCGCCTCGCTCCACCTGCTTACAACACTCCTAATGCAAATCCATCCCTGGAAGTTCTTCTGCTCCCCCAAGTCTGTCAAACTCAATTAGATCTTGAGCAAATTTTTTTACTACCTACTGCAGATGCACACAACCCTCACATTTATCAGGTAGTGTTGAGAAGCCAGCATTTTTATATTGCAAGTGACAGTGACTGAAGTCTAATTTACCAACTACTGCACTGAAGACTGTTTTCTTGTTAAGAAACTTTAGTCTAACAATAAAGTAAATGTTAAGTCTAAACGTTGGCAAATTAAATATAAATTTAGGACAGGACAAGCCAAAGAACGATACTAGTATTTAGCGTAACAGGTTTCAGGAGGATGTTAGAAATGAAATTTGATGGTCTGGGCAAAAGCTCCAGCTCAAAAATCTGTGAAATCTGACTGATAAAAGATGAGAGAATGTTCTAGAATATGAAAATACATAAAGATACCCTGTTCTTGAACTTTTCTCACAGCACCTGCAACAGGCTTTATTGAAGAGTGTGTTCTGGGCTGGATGGATATTAATTCTGATTCATTATGGCAGTTCTCATGATCTTATGTTTTACTCTCCATAGTGTTGACCCCAACGATCAGAAGAAGACGGCTTGTTATGACATAGATGTAGAAGTTGAAGACCCACTGAAGGGCCAGATGAGTAGTTTTCTTCTCTCAACAGCTAACCAACAGGAGATTACAGCATTGGATAACAAGGTATTAGCCCAAGAGTAAAGTATCCCATGGTACATGTGCTCATTGTGTAGCTTCATGTGGGTTTGGTGTCATGTGTCAGACAGTAATGTTGTGAAATGGGGGCTTCTTAAGGGCATGTGCTTTCAAGGGATGCATCAGCCAAATGCAGTGGGAATACATAGGGGTGAATGGCATTCCCACTTAGGATTTGATCCAGGGCCTGATATGGTTGTTGAGGTGACAGTTTCACAGGTGGCATACCAAGTCCCCTGACATTTGAGAACCACCTGAACTGTATGACTGTAACTTTTTATTGAGAGGTCATGATATCTTGCTAAATTGCTAAGCCAAAGCTAGGAGAATCTCATACTCAGGTGTGGGTTTTGTATTCATAACTGCAGAATGGCTCTCTGCGTTAGGTGGAAATATGCAACATGCATGGCAGGAAAACCACTTGGAGTAGTCTGGCAGTTTTAAGTGTTACTGGAAGAGGATCATGTGCTCTTCAAACAATAATATCTGTCTTAAGGCAGTGGTGGGCTTTGCATGCTGTTTTAGGGGCTCGTGTCCTAGGGGCTGTTAGCCAGTTCTGGCAGGTGTCAGTGGCTGATTTGGATCAGTAAGGGATAGACAAAAGTGCCTTCTCAAAGCAAGGCCCAGGTTCTCTTTGTTTACTTCTAATATAAACAAATATATTAAGCTCTGGTCTTCATGCAATTTCAAAGGGGGTCTGGGCACCAGCAATGCAATGGATTCTGGTAACTGTTGCAGCCTGTTTTCTATCATGGCTCTTGAGGAAGATCCTTTTTGGCAGGGCAGCTGCTCAGTCAGTTGGTTCCCCGCCTATATAAGCTCGCAAGCAGCATGCATAGGATTATTCTGTTTCAAGTCCCATTCACCTTTTCCTGTGTCTGTGTCACCTCTTTTTTGAATATTTGCTACAGCACAGGGCAAGCTGTGATCAGTGAAGTTACTGAAGTCACTGGTGGGTGAATGGGCACGGGCTGCTCCTCTTACCCTCTGTGCATTGCATTGCTGTGCTGCCATGGAGTCCCCTCCTGGGAATTCAGCACACACCAATGGAGTTCACTCCGCACAGCTACAGCATTTCCCCAAAAAAGGAATGCTTTTAAGTTGACAGCAGCGTTCTTCTCTTAACGTACCGTGTAGTACCTACATTAGTGGCCTTGATGGCATAGCCAGATCAGGGGAGGATTTTCTCCCACATACTTGGTCACCTTAGCTGTTTTGGCAAAAGAGATGGATACATGAACAGGATAGGTTTACTATTCCAAACTAGAATGTTAGAGGAACAGGGTAGCAAAAGTTTGCTTTTGTGTGTGTCTGTGTGCAAATGATTCATGAACTGCAAGTGATTCCTGATCATACTTGATTATATTATCCATTATGGGACCTTGACTTCTCTTCAGTCTTCATTCTTCCCTGCTAGTTAGTGTTAATTTCTTCTGTAATATTTCGGAAGATATGATTAATTTTCTATAAACCTTCCATACTCATGATTTCTCATTGTTCATATTCTTCTTCCTTTTGCAGCCATCGTGACTTTTACAGGCTTTCTCTTAAGAAAAAGTCTAGAAGTCATGCCTGTTCATTTGACATGGACTTGATCAGGAAACCACTATAGGTTTTAAGGATTACAGTAGGATATTGAAGATATGATGATGATGGTAACCAGGGGAATAACTGCTTTCTTGCACTGGGCACTGTTTAACTGTATATTTATATAGCACCTTTCCTCAAAGATCCCAGTCTTGGCAGACAGAGTGGTTCTACACAGGAAATTATTACATTGTACAGTGACACAGCTTAGCTCTGCATGCCATGCAGGAGTTCAGTGCAGGAAGTGAAGGAGAATCCTGTACCTACTTGTATTGCAGAAATACATATGAAACCAAAATGTAGTGACAGGATTGCCATTAAGTTGCTGCTTTTTGAATTGAAAAAGCCCTAGGAACCTGCACAAGTCTGTGGTGTAGAATTGCAACCTTTGTGCATTACCAGGAATACAAAGATAGTAACAGAGCTGATGTGAGGGTCACTGGGGCATGGGAGAAATTAAAGAACATCTGCTTTGCTTTTTCTGTCAGATTCATGAGACAATTGAGTCCATAAATCAGCTAAAAATACAACGTGATTTTATGCTGAGTTTCTCGAAGGATCCCAAAGGATACATCCAAGACCTTCTCCGGTCCCAAAGTAGGGATCTTAAGGTGAGCTAAAGTTTGAAAAAGAATGAATAATGGAACCAGAATGGAAGAATTTCATCTAAATGTACATAGAGTGTATAGCCAAACATTTAGGATGGATAATTGGTGGAAAACAGACAATGAGTAGACTACTGCAATCCCAGAGTAGACAGTATGCAGGAAAGATAGGTCAGGTCATATTCCAGTTCCAGTGGAACAGTGGTGCTTCATGGGAGTGATAGGTCAATTTGTGACCGGACAGTAGGATTGATATGCAGGGCTTTGTTGATATATTATGTAAATCAAAGCTGTGTAAAACTCATCAGGAGCATCCTATAGTACAAGAACACAATTTGGATGTTTTTTTGGTTCATAATTTAATCTTATCATCTGTCCTTGATCTTATCTTTGAGATATGCAAGAAGTGGAATGTAAAGAAGTTCAGTTGTTTGCCAGTAAAAAATGAATAATTTGTTCCTCATAAAGTTTCACATTTTATGTCTTTAACTGAGATGCCTTGAAATCAGTTGTATTAATGAATCCATGAAATTATTTTAATAAAATCATAGTGTCTTTCTTATATAGATGCCTATTGTTAAGTGAATAGTCTTCTAAAAATTTACTGTTACGATTATGGTTATTATTATTTATATTGTATTCAAAGGGGACAGGAATCTGAAAGAATGTTTAAATAAAGCAGACTTTGACTTGAGGAACTTACAAAGGTCTTCTGGATCTTCTCGAGCTATATAACTGGAATAGTTGTTCAGAGTTTTCCCTGACTGACAATTAGTCCCATAAGAGCCTTTTCTATAATGTTTCTGCCCTGCTGGCATCAGAGTTGTGATTCCACAACACTGCTTTGCAAAATATACCAATAACTATATTTACCTGTGATTCTGTGATGCTGGAGACACAGTCATCAGAACTCTGGGTTTTTTTATAGAATGGTTTCAACCCCCTGCTGCCCTATCCCTGCAGGCAGATTGGATGGGGCTTGGAGCACCTGATCTAGTGGAAGATGTCCCTGCCCATGGCATGGGGTGGAACAAGATTAACTTAAAGGTCCCTTCCAATACAAACCGTTAATCATTCTATGATCCTGTTTTGGCAGTAAGCACACATTGTCCATTTGCTTTGGGCTTTGAGAACAATTCTGACCATTTTTATGTGCAATGTAGATAAATTTTCACTCTGGGTAGATCTGAAAGTTTCTCTATGTGGTAGAAGAGCTATGGTGAAAAATGGTTTTACTTTTGTCACAGGTGATGACTGATGTAGTTGGAAACCCAGAGGAAGAACGCAGAGCCGAATTTTATCACGAGCCATGGTCTCAAGAAGCTGTGAGCAGATATTTCTACTGCAAGGTATGAAAGGAATATCCACACTGCTGACTTATAAATGCATCTCCTGCCACTGAGCAATTTAATCTGCTGAACTGTACAGTCTGTCTTTTTCTTTCAGATCCAGCAGCGCCGACAGGAATTGGAACAATCTCTGGGAGTGCGTAACACATAAGTACTGCTCACAAGATTCCATTGGCGTCATGACCACCTAACTAGTGGACTTTTCAGTGTTACTTAGCTCACTGTTACACATGGACCTGCTTCCTGACTGGATGAGAACGTACCGTCAACACACCAGTCAGAACACCAGCTTTAGAGTGACCCTTGAAAATCTTGCCCAAGATGGGTGTCTCAAACCATTCCAAGCCAGGGACAGCACCATACAAGTGTCAGTGTGAAAGAAG
Source organism: Orthonyx spaldingii (assembly GCA_013397795.1). Taxonomy (NCBI): domain Eukaryota; kingdom Metazoa; phylum Chordata; class Aves; order Passeriformes; family Orthonychidae; genus Orthonyx; species Orthonyx spaldingii. Next base: position 9,450 of record VZTJ01002602.1, on the reverse strand, counting down.
ACTAAAGGTTCACTCATCAACGCACATTGTTAAGTTTTAGTGGAAAGTTAGACACTACACAGCAAATGCTAATGGGCTGTGCTTCGAGTCATGGGTGGCACTGATGGGGGAGGTTGAGACAGGTGTTCTAGGAGACTACAGATTTAGAGAAATAAATGCAGTTCTTATCCTGTGGTACCTAAGAGTCTCAAACAGTAACTTACCTGGAATTAGACAAGATACTCTTTCTTATAGCTGTGGAATGCTTTATATTCCTGAATAGAGTTTTTATTCCAGCCCGACCAAGGCAAGAAGCTATCTCACCATCTGAAAGAACAAACTAGGAGGATTTTCATCCTGGAATGCAGAGCCCGTCTGGAAGAAAGACGTAGTCAGGACATCCCTTCTGCAGATGCAAATAATTTCTCTTCCCCTTGTGCCAGCAGTGAAAGGTAGATTGAATCACATATCACTAGATGGGTATGATCCGTGTACTGTACTGAGGGAAGGAGAATCATCCCTGGGATAAGAGCTTCTTATAGATCCTTAATATCAGTGGTATTAGCAACAAATGAGGCGTTCTGAGAAAATGAAAATAACATAATGGTGCTTTGCTGATGCCTGCCTTTAACACAGCAGATGTTAACAATAAGTATATATGTAAAATACCATATTACTTAAATGTTTCTCTGTGTGCCTGTAGGGTTCATTACTGAAAAGTACTTCCTAATTCTTGGCGCAGAATCCAAGAAGCTTAACTTCATGTAACATGGTAGTTTTTTCTTTACTTCGAGATGTCAACAGAGTCCCTGGATTGGTCTCACATTTTGATCATAGGTGAACTGACTCCTACTATGAATTATTTAGTTCTCCCATACATGACACATGCTGGTTATTTTGGATATTGAGTTATAAAGCACTATCAGCCTTAAATAGCACTGAGAACATATCCCTTGAAAAGCATCTTCTTTGTAAATGTATGACAAATTCAGACTATGGGAATTTATAGAACAATTACTTGGAAGCAGGGACATCTTCCTTAAATCCTTCCCCTCCTCATTTTTTGTAGTGCACAAATGAGTTGTAATTAAAGGCCCAACATGATTTTTAGTCCAAAAAGCAGCTGCCAAAATATAACTCTGTCCATTTGATGTGGCACTTAAAGTCCTCTTCTAGGTTACTCCTTTTCACCTCCTTTCTTTCACGTCCTTGAAAAGAGAATCAAATTCCCACGTGGTATGGAAGGAAGGCAGCTCTTCTGAATAAATGCATTTTTCTCTAGTATTGTGTTTTCTGCTGTCTTTCCCAATTCCTCTTCTAGTTTAACTTAAAAGTTTCTTCTGTTCAGTCACGGAAGAGATAGTCTTCTCTTTACTCCTTTATTTAATATCTTTGTTTTCACGTTAATAGTGCCATAACTTTTATTCCATCCATTGTGTTCAGAGGTGTCTTGGAAAATTTACTTTCGATTGCATTTATGTGATGGCAGTACTCACACAAAACCTGTTTGCATGAGAAAAAGTATGGCAGTACCTCATTGCCTGAGGCCTTTTACTGACAATGGCTTGATTTGGAATTTTTCCCTTTTATGTTAAAACCTCTTTTCAAAGTAAAACATGAAATCCTGCAGTCTTAAAGTGGTTATACTGAGGGGCTGTGAGGCTGCCACAGTGATTGACTTGAAATGTTACTTAATTAAGGACTCCACTAATGGGCCTACAAGCAAGCACCATGAGGAGAAAACAGTGGGGGTCATCTGCTACTGTGCTTCTGTATTTGTTATGCTGCTGCGTCTGTTATGTGCATGCTGCTCAATGTATAAAACTCCTGTCTGTATGTGGCAAACAGAGCAGCTACATTCAGGGGCTATGTTCAGTCTGCAGGAATAAGAAATCCAGAGAAATATATGCAAGGATGTGAGAAGGGCACAGGCCTGAGATAGATGCCTGCAGAATGTCTGCCAGGGAATTCTGTGGTTTGACAGCCTTCACACTGAAGTGGCAAATATTTGAGAGAAATACCAGTAATTTGCCACAGCTGGCAACATACTGGAGTCCAGCCTGGTTTTAGAGCCTCTGTAGAATTAATTGGATGGATCTGGTTCCAAGTCTCTTCCAGTGCAAATTAACAAAACTAATGTGGTGTTGGTGCCAGTGTTCACAACTGCATCGCTGAAAGCTGAAGCTCTGTTAAGCAGCAGTGTTACACTGAAATGTGTGTGCACATGAATCAGCCACTGGAGATGGCAGTCCAGAATCTACATTCTTATATCCCACTGTCTATGAAAAAAGACTGGTCACCACCAGTGAGTCTTAGGAATAGCTGTCAGGTGCCTTTCCTTTGGTTAAACTGGGGTTTGAGATTTTGATAACTTTTTCCTGTGTTCAGGAGCAGTTCGGGCCTTTTATTGAAGACACACAGAAAAATCTTGTCCTTTGTTCCACAGGTGCAGTTAAGAGCTTGCTTGCTTGCAAAGCAAAGAGAAATTTTATTTGAAGAGAAATAATGAAGCAATACTGGAAGCAACTAGACCAAGTGTTGCTTGAGCATACAAAAATGAAAGGTAGTGGCACTGAACAGACAGGTAATTATGGCAGACTGTGAATGAGAAATTAATTTTAGGTTCAGGATGGCTGTCTTTTTGTGTGTATAAAAGATGCTTAAAGAAGATGTTTCAGGGTCTTCAGTTGCCACAGTGCAATACAAATCTATGCATACTGCAAAAAAACATTCTGTGCATAGAAGTAACTAATGTATAGATGATAATATAGATTGTTAGAAAATATAGCATCAAAGTAGGAAAGGGTTCAACAGCATTTAGGAGAACCAGTAGGAGGGAAATGCATCTTGGAATAGAAATGTTGACATGGCAGGTTAGAAACAGGTTTTTTAGTCTTTTGGGTTCTTGGCCATGAGGCAGGAATCAGATCAAGTGTTTCTTAGAGATTGAAGGGGAAAGAAACGTTCAGTTATGGAATAAAGAGAAGAACACAACAGTGGGAAAAGAATTTAAAAAATGGAGCAGAGTGCCACTGAAGCACCAGTAAGAGACAGCACAAGATAATGTGTAAAGTACTCTTGGAAATGGCACAGCCCGCGTGAGTCTGTGCATTCTGTGTGCATGTGTGTATGCGTTCAGAGAGAGAGCACGTGGGAGAGACAGTCTCAGTCAGTGTGTAGCCTGGGAGATGAAAGGGAAGGACAGAACCAAAAGTTTTGCAAATAACTTTGAGGCACACTGTCAAAACATTTCCACTGTTACCAGCAAGGACTTGGTTGTTCGACATAGCAGGGTTGGTAGTTGTAGTGCAGACATCATCTCGATTGGCAGGTTTTTTACACCACATTGATTAGAACTTATCCTGTAGAAGCCAAGTGAAAATAGTAGTGTATAAATCAATATTGGTGCATATCGTAGGGCTTCTAATTTTGAAAAAATGCTAATCAGGTATTTGAGGGTTGTTTGTCTGGTTTTGTGTGGAGAACCCTTTCATGGCAATGCAAAGAGACAAGGAGGGAAAGAAGACTCTTTTCTTCTAAAGAAAGCAGTCTCCTTTCTGTAACTGCTCTGTTTTTTAATAGGATGTATCAGTTCTGCCAGATCCTGTACTATAAACATCTTTTCCAAACTCATTGAAGAGAGGAACTCCATTTAAAAAATACAACAGTGGGTTTGTGAGAGTGAGCAAATAGGTGTATAAAGAATGGGGGGGAGAGAGAGAGACTCCCTCTACTCTGTAGCCACCATATCCATTGTATGATGCTGAGTGATTAGTAGAAAAGCTTTTAACAATAAATGCTTTGTTTCTTTGTATCTCGTGCACTAACCTTATGTGTCTTAACAAAGACGGGTATGTTGGTTTCTTTCTGCTCCTGATAATAATCTCTGGTGTTTCGATTCCTCTTCACTTGTGAATGCACACACACACAGAGGCAAACATTTACAGGGACTTGACAAATGTGAGAACTGTTTCTCTTTAGATCTTTCTTACGTGAATTCCCTTTCTTCACTAGATTCCACCTTCAGCCATTTCCATACTCAGTAAGTGAGAAATCCTTTCCATTGGCGAGATCTGGCTCCTCTCCTGGACAGCCTAGAGCTAGAGTTTGGATGCTGAGAGGTGGTGTAGGAACTACAAAGTCACCATCTCCACTGTGGTAGCAATTAGGTAGATGCCCCTTCTATAGTGCTTGTCCCTAGGTTCCACTCAGATAAAAAAATCAAATGGAGTTTCTTCTACTATGTGTAATATGTCATTATAGTTCCAGATCGGGCCAGGAGCTTCTGAAGAGGAGACCCCTGCCACCTGTCGATGTCACTGGATTTTACAGTCTCTGTAGGTCACTTGATATCCTGATGGTACAGTCCATCCAGTCCTGTTTGTGGAGTCTGGGGTCTGCTCTTCTGATTTGCTCCTGTAGCCTCCAGGCACCCCTTTGTCTTAACTCTATTTCCTTATCTTTTGTAACAGAATATCCTGTAGTTAAAGTGCTACTTATGCTTCCTTATCTACTGTTTACATTTCCATAGAAAAAGGTTAAAGAACAATTCACATGGCCTAAGGCTTCCTTTACTTTAGTCACTAATGCTAAGCTCTAGCACTGGTCAGTGTCTTCCTACAGAGGAGCCTGGAGTACGTTGTGCAAACAGCTAGCAGCCTTCCAACAGATGTACCAGACAGGCAATAACATTAGAAATCTCTGTCAGACTGAACAAGCTGCAGTTCACCAGCTCAATGAACAGGGTTTTGTTTCTGGGTTAAAGTTTCTTAGCCCAGCAGACTGTCAAGAGAGATTGACGTAAAGAAATGGGGTGGGTGAAGAGTAGAGAGAAGGGTGAATGTCTTACAGATATTTCACTCAGCATGGGGGAAGTTCTGTTTGGAAGGTTGTCTAGGTAATCTCAGCAGCTGAGATTTTAAAAAGTTAATTTTTGACTTGGAAAAAACGAGTATCTGCACACTTCCTAATGGAGAAGGAAAACTCGCCCTGGGTGGCCCTGGAGGGGTCAGTGTGAGCAAGGGAGGAGTGGGCCGTTTGCTGTGTGTCATCTGGGCGCTGCTGCAGCAAGTTTTGTGTGCTCCCATTAAGGAAGCAGCGTGTTTTCAACTTGAAATTTGGGGTGGGATTTGAATACTCCTGGTTGTTCTACGTGACTGCTTTGGTTTTGGGTCAGAGAGAGACAAGGTAAATTACTTTTTATGATCTTGAAATTTCCAAACCAAAGTGGGACGTTGTCTTATCCCTCCCCAAAGCACTGCAGACACAGGGGAGTAACTCAGTGTTGACTCAGTTCTCTGAGAAATAACGTTTGAGTGGTTTAAGTGTTAATAATAATTCTCTTGTCTCTTGGTTGCAAAGGTTCGGTCCTACAGTCCCACAGTGATGAGGAAAAAAAGGAACTTCTGTTATTCATAAAAAACCTGTTATTCCTTGTGCAGTCATTTAACTCTGTTGTCTGATATACTGTCCAGTATCTTTCTAACAAAACCTGTTAGAAATTTAGTTTAAGGATTAGGAGTTGGGTCTCCTTCACTACAAAATCTTGCAAAGCCTGAAGGACTCTGGTGATGACTGCTCTCAGCAAAGTTTATTTATAAACATTATATCAGGCTTCCCTCAGTCCTGGGCAGGAAACCTCTGCGATCGTGTTGGAGGTCAGAACTCTGTCTGTGTCTAAGACTGATCCAGGTATGGTCAATGCTTACCTGTAAGTGTGGGGTTTGGCCCCAGAGTTTTAATAGGATCAGGGTGACAGGTGCTGCATTTTGCTTCATCATAAAGAGTTTATATCCCCACCCCTGGTGGGATGTGGCACAGCAGGGAGCAGAGTGAAACCTGCACCTCCTGTGGGCATTGCTGGCCTCTGCCTCTCTGTTGTGCCATCAGACTGTGGGAATTTGCTGCTGCCACTGCCACCCCACCTGGGAGCTGCATCCTTCTGACAGTCCTTCCCAGCCCCACACACAAGCTCCTGTTCTGTGTTGGGAGCGTGTGATGGGATTGTGCTTGAAATGCATCATCCCAGGGAATCCTGTTTTGTTCCAGAGAGGTTGGATGGAGCACTGGGGACAGTTGTGGTTTGTCAGCTTCAGAGTTTGATTGCAAAAGTCACTGAAAAGAAGAATGACAATGAGGTTTGTCAAATTGGTGCTTTCAGACCTTCCTGGACATCTGTGCTTTGTTTTGGAGGTGATAGTGTATTTGCACTGCAGGGAATGAATGTCCCCTTCCAAATTCAGCCCAGAACATCCCAAAGGCTCTTACTGGGAATATTTCTTCTTTACTTTCTTTCATTTGTGATAACATAAGCTCCACACTGCCAGGAGAAATTCATTAATTTCTCCTAGAAAAAACCACATGGCAGAGGCAGTTTGCAAAGGAGCCCAGAACTGTGTTTGGAAAGGGACGGCTGTGAATAATGACAAGCTGTGTCTACCTGTGCTCTTATTCCAGGAAAAAATGCACTATGCCAAGTATTTTCCAGTTCTGTCACCTATAAAAGCTCTTCCTGGCACACAGGGAGCAGATATTTATTCCTCAAGTGCTCGGACTGGACTGGGACCCCTCCAAAGCTGAAGAATAATTTCATTTTTCCAGAAGGAAGCTGGAAAATCATGGACTTGCATGTACAAATGGTTGAGGAGAAACTTGGAAGAAGTCTTGCAAGTTGTTTATGATTTATTCTGGTAAGGTGTTTGCTCCCTTAACCCCGTACCCGTCCGCGCTCCCGGGCGTGCCGGCGGAGCGGGACCGCCGCCATCGGGCACTTCCGGCTCCGGGGGGCGCGGAGCCTGTGGGGACTCGCCGGTGTCGCCTGCTGGCTGAAAGGGGTACTGCAGCTGCGGATAGCGCGCATGCGCACTGATCAGCGCAGAGCCCTTTGTCACGCAGTAACGAAGGGCGCGTGCGCGCCGGTGTGGCAAGTGCCGCGCATGTGCAGTGTCGTGCCCGAGCTCGCGCCGCCGGCGCGGTTCCCGTGCAGCAGCGGCGGACGGGACTGTGGGATCAGAGCGGGAATGTGGGGACAGAGCGGGGCCGCGGGGGCAGGGCGGNCAGAGCGGGGATGTGGGGACAGAGCGGGGCCGCGGGGACAGAGCGGGGATGTGGGGACAGAGCGGGGCCGTGGGGACAGAGCGGGGCCGCGGGGACAGAGCGGGGATGTGGGGACAGAGCGGGGCCGTGGGGACAGAGCAGGGATGTGGGGACAGAGGGGGGACTGTGGGGACAGAGCGGGGCTGTGGGGCAGTGTAGGGGCGCAGGGAAGATGCTGCTAAGGCTGGAGGAAGAGCTTGCAGGTTTCTTACATTTAAATGAACGTGGAAAGCAGGGAGAGAGGCAGTATAAAAGCACTGTGGGTGCTCAAGCAGGTGAGACAGGACTCGGGGGAGGGAGTCGCTTTCCTGAGCTCCTGAAGTTCCACTTGGCTCTCTCAGGAGTAGTCGTGAGAAGTTTCCCATTTGGAGTTGGGCTCTAAAAGGAAGGAACCTGAAACTGCTTCTTTTGATAAATCCATCAGTATGGGAGGTCGTACGGAGCTTGGTGCTGTAAGCAGACAGTAATTCCCACAGATATTTTACCTATTAAAAATGGCAACTTTTATTTCTTCTGTGAACAAACAACTTGGCTGTCCCATGCAGGGTTTCCTGAGGCTGGGAATTGTATAGAGAGCATCTGGAGGGTCCTGGTGCTCGGGGCTGTAGTGTTTGGTGTGCAGAAAGCATCCCAGGCTGTCCGACTGAGGTCTGCATGCACATTTCTACAGTTCCTCAGAGTGGGAAAAGGCCAGGAGGGTGGTGGGAAGGACTTTCTCCAGGGCCTGGGCATCCTCAAGATGCCTCAAGGATGTTTTTTAAATGTTTGTTGTCTTTTGTTTCTCAGCCCAGAGCTAAGCTGGAGAAAACGTGAGAGAGTGGCAAGCAGGAGTCCCATGTTTAGATTCGCCCTTGGATTGCAGTTCCTCCCGATGGGTCTGTGCTGCCCAAAGTACAAAGGAAGGAGATGTTGGAGTACCTGTGTGTTCACCTGCTGAGCTTGGAAGAGGCATGCTGGATGTGAAATTCCAGGGCAGCTGCGCTTGCTGTCCAGGCTGGAGTGAGAAGCAGTGGCAGCTGTTTGCTGTGTGCTGGTTTCCCACCTTCACTTGGGTTGCCTGGCGCTCCAAGTAATCCCACGGCACCTTTGCTTTTCCAAGTGCTTGGCTGAAGGGTTTCTGAATGTGGCAGTGAGCTTTTCTGTACTTCCCATTTCTAGGGAGGATCTGTTGCGGGAGATGTGTCTCATTGTCTGGATGGATGGATGCAAAAGTCCCTTTGCCAGGTTAATTGCAGTGAAAAGAGGGAAAATAAGCTGATAGCCTGGACTGGGATGCCCCAGGCCCCCACCAGGCACAGGGGTCATTGCTTGGTGTTTATTCTTCACTCCTGTCTGCTTCAGGCCTTGTTCTGACCTGCTCAGCCATAAATGCCATCGCAGGAAGGGCAGAAAATCCCACAGCTCTTGTGGATCATTTGTCTGCACTGACTTTGTGCTGCCACCTGAGCTGTGTCCTAAAGGTTAGGTTCGAATTAATGCCAATTGTGTGGGACTGTGTGTTGGGAGCTGCTGGTTTAGGGATGGCCAGGTCTGGATTTGGATTTGTGGATGCTGAGCACTCCTCGTGTCAGCTTTAGGTCTGGATTGGTGGGAATTGTCAGAGAAAAGAGAAGGGAATTGTAATGCACAGCTCCGTTCTTGGAGAAATGATCGGGATGGGGGAAAAGAGGGTGTGGAGCTGCTGGGAGCTCCTGGAGTGAGGGAAAGAATCCAAGGACTGGAAGCAAAAGCTGTGGAACAAAGCCTGGAAAGGGGCCGGGGTAAAGAGTCCCTGCTCCAGTAATCCAGCAGGGGCCAGGAGAGGATCATTTTCCATCCACCAGCTCTTGGTGGAATCCTAAGAATGAAGGTCAAAGGAAATGATTCATTTCTTCTCTAGGTCTGGAATGAAAGGTGCTATTCCAGAGTGGAATATTCACCTGCTAAAATTTTGTTGGATAAAGGAAAAGAGGGAGGAAGCAGCTAGGGACTGAACAGGTGGATTTTTGATGGATGCAGGGAAAGACATGGGACGGGGCTCTTAGGTAAAATACACCTCAGGGGTACCAGCAGGAAAAGCCCCAGCTGCCCTTTTTTCCAAGCTCTGACATTCCTACATCCATTTCTATATTCCTTGGATGCCCAGTGTGTTGTTGGGAAGAGATAATATTTGGAAATGAACAAACCCAAGAATGTAATTCCCGATAGTAAAGCCCTGGAGGTCCCTGTTTTGATATTCTTTCAGCACCCAAACCCCACAGAGAGAATCCTGGAGGAGGTGGAAAACGCTGTCACTGTTGGTGGAATTTCTGGGAAACGGGAAGCAGCAGAAGCAGTAAGAACAGAGCTGGAAGCAGACTCCAGCTGGATAAGACAGACACCAAATCCTTTGGAATT
>VZTJ01002601.1:139590-193055 GCA_013397795.1 Orthonyx spaldingii | reverse complement strand
GTCATCGCCGCGCGCCGCGCGCGCCCAGCCCGCACGCGCCGCCGCCCCGCCCTCGCGCGCCTGCCCTCAAGGCGGGCGCGAGCTTAGGGGTTGTGTGGCGGTGCCCGAATGCTCTCTGAAGGGTTTGAAAAACGCTCTGTTTGAAAAACCTTCTCCTGCTATCCAACCTAAACCTGCGCCGACTCAGCCTCGTGCCGTTTCCTCGAGTCCTGTCCCTGGTCGTGAGAGCGAAGAGGTCGGCACCTGCCCTTCCGCTCCCCGTCCTGGGGATTCTGAGGTCTCCCCTCAGTCTCCTCCAGCTGGACAGACCAAGGACCCTCCGTCGCCCCTCACGCGGCTTCCCCTCCAGACCCTTCACCATCCTCTTGCTCTCCAATAGTTAATGTCTTTTTCCATATTGTGGTGCCCAAAATCGCACGCAGCACCCGAGGAGAAGCCGCACCAGTGCAGGGAGTGCACCTCAGCCGTGAGGTGGCACGTAAGGGACAGAGGCTGCGAAGGCTGATGCCGGAGTGCCGGTCGTCGGGAAGGCCATCTGGAATTTAAAAAAACAAAACAAAACAAAACATGCATGCCAGACATTCCGAGTGGTTAACACTGTTGTAGTGCCCAGCCCTCAAGGTGCGGATGCCCTGCAGCACCCAGGAAAAAGCCGTGCACGAATAAGGCAGTCAGTGCTGCAGGCAAAAATGCAGCCAAGACATCCAGAAGAACATCCCTCCCTGGTGTTCTGTTGTCCGTAAGTTAAAAGGCCTTTACGTGTGGCTTTTATGTTTAGTTTGAGCTAAAACAATCGTTTATCTACCCACCAACATCAAACTCTAGACACTGACATTTTCCACACAAAGCTGCTGAAATATCTCGGTTACGCTGCCTTTTAAAACCTTATTAACACACTGCAGTTCTAGAGCAAACTAAAATGTGAGTTTCATGTTTCTGTAATGTGAGTTTCATGTTTCTGAAACTCACAAGTTTGTGCTAGTGAGGACAAGTGCTGTCTGATTTTCCCATGCTGGTTTTATATTTTCAGTTTAGGATAAATTAATATTGTCACAAATATTTGGTGCAAAAGAACATTGATGACTTTATAGAAAGACACTCTTTCTCCAAGGACAAAAATAAGCAAGTAGTTTTCCCAAATGACACTAAATGTGAAGTAACAATAAGTAACAAAATGATGTATTTTTAACTTACAACTTTAGCCACAAATACCATAGTATTTGGCATAAAGATTTTGTCCTCACAGCTGTATGGTTGATTGGGTATTTGCCTTGGAGTTTCACTGGCAATCTTTACATAGAAATTCTGTTCGATTTTACTTTTTTGTTGTGTGAATTTGGTGATTATATTCATTAGTGAAGGCTTGGGGTTAAATTCTTGAACTCTTCAGTTTACTATCAGCAAATTTCGAAGGGTTTTTATTGTTTGTGGGAGCCTTCCAAACTACGTTACTCTTCATCAATTACAAAAAAATGTCAACCTGAGCATATGCTGAGATTTCTGCTTGAGGTGGAGTGGGAAGAATTCCTGTTCCAGCTCTCCCAGTGAACTATCATGTGCCTCGATCCATCGGGCTGGTGGCAAAGCGCCCTTTTCAAAATAGAGAAGGTGATGGTGGTGGTGAACTTCAGGAGGAGCTGGAGGTAATTCCACGGGAAATAAGTCATGTATTAGGGCTGGAAATCAGCTGTGTCCTTTGATCCATGACATCTTCTTCACACATAGGCTACTTTGCAGCTGTTGTGCTTGCACATGTGCTAGGAAGGGTAAAGAATTTCATGGACAAATTAAGGAGGCATAAAACCACAGCACTGGAAACCTGTAGGAGGAGGGTACATAGAAAATAAGGTCAGTATAAACGGTTAATGAAATAGAAGCTGAGTAATTTCTTCGTTTGTGTAAAGTGAAGGGCAGAGTTACAATTGTAATGAAATAATGGAAATACTCTGGGTGTTCAGGAGGAGAAAGTGTCGTGCCCTGCAGAGTGAATAAATGAGTGAATAAATCACAGGCACTTAGCCTGAAGGAGGAATTTTTAGAAAGAAGATCCTAATGATCTATTGTGCCCACATGGAAGCGTTTCTTCATTTGAGCTGAATGCTCTGTGGGCTGAAATGCTTGAATTGGATTATCTTACTGAACCAAGCCTTGAGGGAAAATCACATTTGAGGACTGGAGGAGAAAACCAAACTGCATCAGAATCTCAGCATCTTGACAGCAAGCTGCCAGCAAGCACGTTTTATGGCCTAATCAAAATAAATAAGAAATCGACCTTCTCTTTTCATGGCAGCCTTAACTGCAATGTGCCTTTGCTGCTTAGCTGCAAGTCCCGTTCATTTACACATCCATGCATGACACAATGTATGCAGTATTCCAGTTTATGAGGTGATTTGGGAAGAAAGGCTCTGTATAGATGTAATAATGTAATTTGTAATTTGTTTTTATGATGAACAGTTCCACGGGGGAGTGGGAGGGTGGGCAATCCTTGCAAGCAATGCTGCTGGCAGAAGTGAGGCATGAACAGTGCCTCCTGCTGGGATGAGGAACAGGATATTCTGGCCAGGATCCAAGGAAGCACTCAAGCAAGCTCCTTATCTGAAGCACAGGTAAGCACCTTTGTCCCTTATTTATTTGAAGGAATGTGTCACAGCTTCCAATGTTAAAAATTAGGAAAATAGTTGCCTGCTATATATGCTCAAGTAATTTTGTTCCAAAAAAAGGGACCCAGAAGTGCCAGCAAATCATCCAAACACCACCTTAAGGCAAGTTGGTAGTAACAGTTTCACCTGCTTGCTGGATGCCCCCCGATCATCTTCCATAGGCTAGATTTCTCAGTAAACCCCAAAATATTCTTGCTGTTTCCACCTGTACTTAGCCTTCACATCATCTCCTGGGGTTTACTGCTCTCGTGAAAGAAGTTTTTTGCACCAAAGGGTCCTGCCAGAAATTCTGATCCTGTGGACAGTGCTGCATTCAGCACTTCCCAGCTCTCAGCAATCCCTTTGGGAAAGTGGGAAGGCTGGATGCCAGGCAAGCAACAAAGTCAGAGGAAAAGAAGTTACACCCTCCTTTTTTTTTGTCTCCACACCCTGTGTCCAGGCAAACTGTTTCCATGATTTCTATGGATTCAAGTGAAACCACTTGCTGAGTTAAGTGTCATTCTAAGCCAAAATTGTTACAGCTAGAGTTGAAGGCTCTGAACATACAAAACCAATGTCTGGGTTCAGATTTTAATGTTGTTTTAAGATTTCCAAACCTTTCAGAAGCATCTTCCTATTCTCTTAAGAAGCAACTAATAGCCATGTTAAAGTAGAAACCATAATTTCCTTTCATGGGGAATAGGCAAAAATAAACCAAAATTGTAGCCAAAAAAAGCATTTTCTCTTATCCTCATCCTAAATATTACTTGACAGGTTAAATACTGGCTTGATACAAGAACTCAGGAGTGTGAAAATGAAGTGATTATCTGTTGGGAAACTGGGTTTTTTTTCTATTGGAAAGGTGTCAGAAAATGTTTTCTGATACCACGTATTGTTACCCCAACAACGCAGAGGAATCCAAAGTGCTTATAGGTCACATCTGATCCCTAAGAGATGACAGCACATTTTAATAAAGCTGGAGGATAATTAGATAATCAAGTTAAACCATTACATCAAAATGGCTTTTTTCCCCGAATTATTTCTCCAGCTTATTCAGCTTCCAAGTATCTGTTACAGACCAGAAATTAATCTTGACTGCCTTGAAATGCTGGAAGTCATAATCTTTCTCAATCAAGCATTTTTGTTGTTCTGCATGGACAACCTCTCTTAAAATCATGATACTAAAATGCTCCTTTTAAAACAGTAGATGCATCTTTTTGCTGATTCAGCTGGTTTAAACTGAAATTTCACTTTTACAGTTGTCTCTTAGAAAGCAGGTGTTATTAAAAGACAAAAATGGGGTTGAGAAGTGCTTTCTGTTGTGTAGAACAGCCACTCACCAGTGTCTCATGCACAAGGGCAGACCATCTCTCATGGAGCTTCTGAGCAATCCTCTGTATGTGCCACATGCAAGTCTTAACCTTTCCATATTTCCCACAGATCCCAATTCTTCATTCCTGGTCAAGAAATGCTTACAAGAAAATTCTGTTGTGAGTAGTTGAATTCCTTGTAGTAATACAAGCAAATAGGAAAGTGCCAATTATTGTGTCAGAGAACACGGAGCCAGGATGGGATGTGTGAGCACTGGAGAATGATGGATGCTGGCCCTGCCTTTTCCCACCAGGTAATATTTTCTACAGTATTGATGAAGTTGTCCAAATGATGTTTTATCACTTCAAAGAAAGGTGAATGACCATTTTCCCCAATTGCCTCAAATTGTCATATGGAGCATTATTGTGAAGTATTATTCAGAGGTTCAACAAGGATAGAAGATTTGGTATAAAATTGTAACTCAATACATATTTGTCTCCTTAGTTCAGACTTGGGGTGATGCTACATTATGTTACGAATTTGGGAGGCTTGATGAAGTAGAATTTATGTGCTTTTTTTTGGGATGTATTTCTTCCGGACGTAATACACTTTCTCTGGCTCTCACAAAATTTGTGCAGTATATGCAGCCGTGCTAATTTTCCCCCTGTGAAATTTCACTTCTCTGGCTTATAAATGTGACTTGAGTCAAGACAAATCATGCAGGCAAGTGGACAGATGGTACCATGAAAAGCAGAATTCATGGTGGGTCCATCACAGTCGTATCGTTCACCAAAATCTGAGTCAAGTGGCCAGAAATTGGAGTAGCTTTACTACTGCCATGGCAATTACCTGACAAGTATTTGTGCTTCGGGCCAAGGGGAGGGTTCTCAAATGCCTTCAAGGAGAGAAACATTTTCTGGTGCTGATGGAATTCGGAGCTGTTTGGCAGCTGCTGGCGGGCGTGTGTGTGAGGACGGGTCCACATGTGGGCATTCCGCTCAGGATGGGAGGCTCAGACTCCAAGTGAGCTTCTCCTGCCGGTGACAGGTGGGCATCGTTTCTGTGACCTGTGCCCAAGGAGCGGGGCCAACACTCCCCAGCTCGGACCGCGGGCGCGGTGCAGCCCCGGTGCCCTCCTGCCGCCGGGGCTGCCCCTGCGGGAGGTGCCGCAGAGGCGCGGGGTGAAGGCAGCACGGGCTCCGCGGCCCCTCCGCCCGGTGCCCCTCTCCTGCCGCAGGGGAGGAGGCTCGGCCGCCACCGGCACCGGCACCGAGCCGCGCCGCGGGCGGCATGGAGTGGGAGCTCAACCTGCTCCTCTACCTGGCGCTGTTCCTGCTACTGCTGCTGCTGCTGCTGCTCCTGCTGTGCCTGCTCCTCCGGCAGCTGCGGGGCTCGGCGGGAGCACCCCCGCGCCGCCTCCCGCCGCCCCGGCAGCCCTGGGCTGCGTGCCCGGAGCCGGCAGCCGGGAGCCGCCCGCCACCGCCGCCTCGGGCCGCCCCCAGGTGAGTCCGCGACACGCACCGAGGGTTGGGGGCCGCCCCCGGGGCCGCCTCCACGTCGCCGCGTCCCTCGGCAAGGCACGGGCCGGGTGCTGCTCCGCCGGCATCCCCTGCCCCCGACCGCCCTCCGGTCCCCCGCTCTCTCCGGATTGGCTACGTTCTCCATGTAAGATTCGGGGGGAATTTGAAAGTGCGCTCACCCTGCAGCTTTTACTCTGTAAGAAAGTATTATAAAACTCCCCTCAGGCTCTCTTTGCGGAGGAGATCATGTTGGCTTTCCTTTGTCGTAGAGAAACCTGAATTTGACCCGATTAGAGAATTCTTAAATGTAGCAGTTTCCAGTGCAGAAGACACCTTTTAAAAGGACTTTATTTTTTCTCCCCTAACTTTAACCACATCTAACTCAGTTTTCCTCATTTCCTCACTCCACAGGAGTTATTCCATCATATAGCTAAAATGCTAGAAAGGCTTCACTCCCTGTAGGGTGGGAACAGACCTGGCACAGCCCATGGCTGACCTTTCCCCATCTCTGATGTCCCCCAGGAACCACTTTGGCCCCAGCACAGCAGCTGCTGCTCCCCAGGTACTGTTTGGGGCTGGTGTCCATGTGAAGCCCTGGAGCATGGAAGCACCCTTGTGCTGACTGCCCCCATCCTGTGCTGGGCATCAGGGGCAGCATGGAGGAAGCATTTCAGCCGCTGGGCCTTTAGGAAATTCGTGCTTGGGGCAGACCTTTGGCTGCAGACCTTTCACAGCATCCTTTTTTGATAGCTCTCTGGAATCACAGTGTCGTTCAGAGAGTGAGCTTAAGTGAGCATGAGATCTGACCTGTGCTCCCTCCGGTGAGTTTCTGCACCATGGCAAAAGATGGACGGACGCAGGTTTGTCCTTAGAGGAAGGACCTGTGGAGAGGCTAAGAATAGGTGCTAACAGCTGTGCAGTGAGCTTGGCAAAAATAAATTATTTGGGTACTATAGAGCTGGTGTTCTTGTTTAAAAGCATGGGGTTTAGGGGTTCTTCTTTAGGCCACATGAGATGGCAGCTTTTGGGGTGGTGTGGCTGAGGAAGAGCAGGCAGCCAGGTCTCCAGCGTTGCTGTGGGGGTGTATTTTTACAGGGCAGGTTGCTTCAACAAGTGCCTCTCAGTACACAGTCTGCTTTCTTCACTCCTGCCGTGCCTTGCTCTGTTAGGAGGCAGCGTGCTGTGAGCACGAGGGCACTGTTAGAGGGAGCACAGGATATTCCAGCTCTTGCTGCAGCGATCTGAGCTCTCTTCTCCTGCTCACTGCTGGGTAACGTGGCATGGGGGAAGAATCTGCTAATGGTGCAGGGCTAATGTTAAAATCAAGTAGGAGAGGCCCTCCTCCAGAGGGTGTTGGTGTTGCTCTGGTCCTTTTTCCAGCTGGCTTTTTATTGCAAGCTTTTGAAATTATTGCACACTCTCAGCCTCTTATGTATACAGTTTTCTTGTTCTTCCTCTGTAAAAATGGTGGGAATGATTTTGCCCTCACATCAGTGACGAGAAAGAAGGTGACTAATGGTTTTGCTCAATTAATATAAATAGCCATAAAACTGTGACACATATTCTGTGAATGAACACCAAGAGATTACCTTTAGATCCAGGTGGCTTCACAGATAAGTAGCCCTGAAACATTTAAAATCTTGGGGATGGTTGGGGCACTTCAAATAACTTGATTTGCAGAAGCACTTCATGCTTACTGTATTGCATGGAGCAGAGAGAATCTGATTTTTCAGTGACTCTTTACAAGCATGACTGGCAGGGCACAGGCTGAGTTACCTTTTGTCTCTGACATACAAGCATTTCACACCAACACTGCAGCAGGAAAGTTTGTGGGGGCTACTCAGTGAAATGTTTGAAGGTTGGAGGATTATAATCTCTTTGCTTTGTCTTGTTTTGGTACTAGTACTGCATCTCAAATGTTCTCATTTCAAAAATACCTGCAGTGTAGGAGTAAATACCCCAAATTCCCAAGATGAGTGCTCCTTTTAAGTAAGCTCCATGTTTCAGTGCTGTCATCTGCAGTGTAATTTGGAAGGACAAGCAGGGGAGTTGTTTGGCGTCACACACCCAAGTGGCATCAAACATCTGCTCCATTCAAACGATTTTCCATTTCTTGATGTGTGTGTTAGGGCACAGCTGTGGAGGCAGCACTTTCCCCTCTGCTGATATGGTCACAGGGCAGGAAGGTGGATGGAGATCCAGCTCTTGTATCTGATTGTTTTCCCAGACAGATTGATGCTGCCAATCCTTTGATTGATCCTTTTGCTCAAGAAGGAGGGCATGCTAGCCCTTGTGCAAAGAGACTGTTACACTGTCCAGAGATCTTCTAGGAAGTTTCTACATTCCAGTGTCCAGCTTCACAACAGAAGGTGTACACCCTTTTGTTTAATCAGTGATGAGTGGCAGAAGTAAGCCAAAGGCTCTAAAAGATCAGCCAGGTGAGTCATGGTGGGAAGATGTAAGCAAGCTGCAGGGTGAGAGAAATACAAGATGGAATCATTAGTAGAAAATTCCTCCTGAGCCCTGCGAGTTGCTGAAGTGCAGAGGCACAGGTATCTTGTCCTGGCAGGGGGCAAGGTCTCCCTTGTGTTCAGCGCTCAGGTGTTGGGAGTCCTCATTACTGGGCCATTGTTGGCAATGCCAGAGGGAAGTCAGATAAGAGCCGTGAAAAGCCTTTGGGGAATCCAGAAGGAAAGAATAAAACAGTTAAATATGTATGCATTTGTTCGCTGGCAGCTATAGGGTAACGAAATCGTCTGCAAATATTTGAAAGATACAAACTCTGAGGAGGAAGATGATTTATTTAGCGTGACCTGTAACTGGGCATGAGAGAGTGCAGATAGGGACTAGTAAAACTAAAGGCAGGGGAAAAAGTACTTGACAATAAGGTGTGTTAACTAAGAAATAACCTCCCAGGGAAGGGACACAAAGCTTGATGTTTGCCTGTTGAAAATTACATAGTGCACCAGAGGGAATAATTTTGTGCTCTTGTGAAGAGGCTCTGTGTTGTCTCCTCTTTTCCCATCTGTAGATTAAAAGGCACAAAGGGTCAATGGACCAGAATAGTTCCCAGTGAAGCCCAAAGAATTATTCCAGAAATGTCCTAATTTGGGTATTTACAAATACTGTAGACCAAACACAGCAATCTGTTTCATTTGCTGATGATTAATTTGTTGTATTTTCACAGTGACAGGTAGCAGAGCCACAGGTAGCCACAGCCGTGCAAGACCTGCTCAGTACCTTTAATATTCTGGCATTTCTGAGAACCTCTCTACTGTTTTGCTTCCCTTCAAATCTTGTTACATCTCTCAAATTCCACTTTGAAAATCCACCTCTGTGAAGGGCTGTCAAAGTTCTGTCATTTCAGATCTGTTTTGAGGTGCCTTGAGGGGACTTCAGCCAAAGCAGGTTTTCTGTTCAGGTGTATAGGCACATCTGAGCTGACAAAGCTTTCAGTGCAGAAGATGATGGTCCATCTGATTTGGACTTGCAGAAGAATATTATTGTTATTATTACTACTACTACTACTACTATTGATATTTTACTACATGGTAATGACTGAAAGCTTTAGAGAACGGGGAATGTATTACTTGATGTAGTTACAAAAATTGAAGCATTAATCAGTTCTGTGAGAAATCTATATCGTTATTGGAATTGTTTATGGAAAGCCTCACAAATCCGAATGTTACATGTTTTCAGTGTGACTTTCAGTGAAATTCAGCAGTATGTGCTTCAGGTGCCTTCTCTCTGAAAACGCATAGCCTCTTTTTGATTTCGGAAAAATGAACATCTTCAGAACAGATTATGTCAACAGCAGTGGTCCTAAAACGGTATTTCGCATTTCCTGGATCATTTTTTTAATGATCAGTGATAAAATGTACATCCCCAGTCTGCTTAGTTTATTAGTTCTGTCTTTATGGGTGGTTTTTTTTGAACTTAATTTTGTGCTTTTTCTGGACCTGTGTTGACAGAAACAGCACTCTGCAAAAATGGCTAAAAGACAAGTCCTTGCTTGCTGAAGAAAGCAGTTGATAGAGAAAAACAAATTAATTTTCATTTCAGCCTTTGTGCACAACGCTTCACTTAATCTCTGTATTAGCAAATGGTCCTTCTGCTCTTCCAATAAGATTTAATATCTTTAAAAGGTGAACTCGCTGTGAGTGTGCTGGGCACGCTCACACCTATTTAACACCTGGGAAGTGGTGTTTGCTGCCTTATTAAAATTTACGCTGCATTAAGGAGCCTGTCAAGAGGCAACTCTCTGTCTTCACACATCGCAGTGAAGTTTGCAGAGCAATCTGTTCTTTCACAAAAGATCGCCCGTCTTTGGTAGAACAGGTTTTGCTGGAGCCTTGACTGATTGCTGCAGGCAAGTTTAACTACTCTGCTTGGAGAAAGGATCACCGGTGTATACTTTCCCTCCCTTGTTTTCTCCTCCTTCGGGGTGATTGATGTGTTCAAACCAGTCCTTTCTACACTACGTGAATGCCAGGTAACATCAGACGTGGCATGAAAACTTGATATTCCCGTCTTGAAATTGATAAAAGCCTTCCAAAATCTGTCTCAGATCTTCCCGTTAGGACAATGTCACTGACTCTTTGGGATAGTCTAGGGCTGTGTCTGTGAGCTCTGGGGGTTCTAACAGCCAGGGGGAGCCATGTGGGGAGGGCAGGAGGTGGAAGAGGAGCAGAACAAGACACAGGTGTGTCCAATAGAGAGGGAATCTGGCTCATTTACTTGCAGGTGAGGGTGGAAACAGAGAGGTTAAGAGGACTGGAACAGGCACCTGTGGGTTTTCTGGAGCAGGGAGGGAGGGGGAGCAATGTCCCAGGCTTGGCTGCTGACCTGGGCAGGAGTGATGCCATCTGGAGCAACTTGGTGGGTGCCTGTGAAGAGAAGCAGGTAAGGATGGAGGGGCCCAGGGCAGGGGAGAGCCAGGAACAGCAGGTGATATGTTTATGTGTTTCTTTCCTTGGGTTATCATGTAGGAAAGAGCAGAGCATGGCCCTCCTTGGAGGGTGAAGGGAAATGTGCATGTGGGGCTTTTTTTTTTGTCTTCTTCAGCCAAATAGTTCCCAGGAAAACAGTGAGGTCTTACAAAGTGGGAGGTGATGAGGCCTCTCTTGCTTTGTCAGAGCTCCCCAGCACTTCCATAGGGGTTTTGGTGTCTGCACAGAGGTTTTGGTGTCTGTCCTGTGAACATAGCTTAGCACTCTTTTGCTGGATGGAGGTGTACCTTGTGATGTGATGTGCACTCTTTCACTTTAAAATTGTGGAAATTAGACAGTATACCTTTATGGTCTTTTCATAAGCCCTTAATGAAATGATTTTGTTAAGAGTGACATAATGATAATTTGTCAGTACTTGAAGTGATGTAAACCACTTCTTGGTTAAAATGCATGGTTTGGTTAAAATAGAAGCCTATAAATTTTGTAACTCTGGTTTAGTGAAGTCTGCTTTAATGGACTCGACTGTGTCTGTTGTCCTGATTCACGTATGAAACCCCTGGGGTCTCGTCAGCTGTCAGAAAATTATGGATGTTTAGCAGAGGAATTAGAGGTCTGCAATATGTTATTGTGCAAAGAATAAGCATGGAGGAAAAGATGATTCATTGCTGCTCTACTCCAGCCCTGTATTCACTTACCTCGGTCAAACTTGACTGAATTCAATCACCTTCTCCATGACTCAAAAAACCTGGGAGGGAAATGTGCTGCACCTGCTCTGTGTGTGCACTGCTAGTCCTCTCCTGGCTGCTGGTTTTTGGCAAAGCCCTAATTAGGTTACCCTGATTCCTCAGGTGGGGAAACAGAGGCATAAAGTGGTTCTGAGCAGGGATACAATGCAAGCCTCTGGTGGGGATCACCTGTGGGGAGTTTGTGTGCCTCTCAAAGCCTAAGTGTGACCACCTGCAGTGACCCACCTGCCTCAAGGCCCTTGGTGGCTGAAGCCAAAATTTTGGATTTCTGGAGCTGAATTCAAATGAACTCAGAGCTACTTGTGCATGCACTGTTACCTGCCACTTTAATGCAGGTCAGAAACCCAAAACTGCTAGGAAGTGTGTTATAATGCCAGCTAATAAAGCTTGCAATTTGGCCTTCAGGGAAAACAGCACCTTTCCCCCTTGTTCTGATGTGATATGGAAGGCAGGTGAATCTGCTTATGAAAAAAGAGCTTGTTTGGCCCCATGTGTGGCTGGTTACTGGGAGTGCAGTGAGTAAACTTGTTTAATGAACCCACAAAGGTCCCCTCTGCCCTGTGATAGAAAGTTGGGGGCTGTTACTTGTAGCCCTAAGCCCCCAAACAAATTTTCTTTTCAACCTCCTGTTTCTGTCACAAGTTCTGTAAGTAACAGCAGGCTCCATGGAAAACACAAAGGTGACAACATTTTAGGAAATAAAAGACCTCAGTTATCAACAGATGCTTGTGGCAGGGCAGATGTGATGTGAGAAGATGTGTAACAAACTCATCTACTTGTCTCAGCCTGCAGCTCTGAGAAACCAAGTATCACCTGGGAGCTTCTGTAGAAATAATTTAACTTTGGAACTGTGCAATATTAATTTAAACAGAAATTAAATTTAAAAGTCTTTTTTTTTTTTAATTTGCTACTTCCACTTTAGTCTGGTCCTTTGAGCATAGTCAAGGCGTGGCTGGATTTCTCATTCACCATTTGAAAGCTGTTTGCTTGATGTCATTTATGAATATAAAATTTTAAAAAACAGTTTACTTGACCAAAATCTGCCTTGACTGTAGAGACATCTCACTGTTGTAAAATCTTTCCTTTCATCTTTCCTCTGAGGGGAATTATTTGAACACAAGAAAGCACTGAAATGCTGTTCAGTGCTAGTACAGAGAAAGGCATGATATGCTTTTATGAGTAGTGATGGTTGCAGTTTCCACTGAAGTAACCTGACTAATTGGCAGGCTTTACTGTTTTCTCCTTATTTTTTCATCACATCTGTAGGATTAGTATGCAGTTTTTTGGGCATGAACTATTTCCTCAATGTGTAATACATAATCCAAAATTAAATGCAAAGTCTTAATAAGGATGGATGACAAAAAATTTAAAAACCAAACAAACCACGACCTTTTAATTTTTTTTCATATTGATCCTACTGTATCTGTACTGGATTCATTTCCAACTCAGTACTGGGCTTTCTTGTGTTAAAGACAGACTCTTGGCATGAGATTATCTATTACTATGGACAATTTTACTTACAGAAACCTGCTCACAGATTGATACTGTAAAAAGCAGAGCTGGTGGGGGATCTACCTAGAGCTTCTGGGAATGCTTAGTAAGCAAAAATATTCTGGGATCAAATACTTGGATATGAAGGTAAATAAAGCCTTTGTCTTTTCCCCAGTGCCAGAGCCCTCCCCAAAAAATGGCAAGACTGTTTTTTCCAAGTGGGAATCCATAATTCAGATGCAGCAGGATGCATAATGTAAACTTTTTAACTGTTTTTGAGGGAGAAAGGGAAGCAAAGAGCAAGAGTGTTATAAAAAAACCCAACCCATCAAGTGGAACACCTGTCTGACCACTTGGTGGTATAATTTTTTTAAAAAGTTATTTAGAGAGGGAAATTGTTGCATGAAATCCTGGGGTAAAGCTTTATCCCGTGTCAGTATTTTGGAGGACTCTTACGTGCAGTTACTGTTATTCCTCTAATTTGTCACAGTCCTCACGGAGGAGCGTCTGTGGAGACGCCTCCCTGTGCCGCAATTCCCGAGCAGTGCCACGAGATGGCCCGCGTTCTGCAGGGTTCATCCCGCTTTCAAAATCCCCGGGACTACTGGAAATATATATATAGCGAGGGATTTCAGCAAGTCAGCGTTTACATTATTCATGTTTTCACCTCCCCTTTGACTATTACCATAGCTACTTTTGAAAAAAATTTGCTACTGCGAGTGGTTTAACTAAAATTCCTACAGTGACTGAGGCTGGGGGCCTGACTAAAAGCAGGCATCTATCCTTCTCTGCCACTGCAGAATAACTTGTGGTGAGTTGGTATTAAGCTGCTGAATAGCAGTTATATATATCCCTGCTATACTGGGATTTATGTCCTGGTGCAGATGGAGGCTGGGGTTGCTGTGAAGTTGGTGTTTCCTGGTTTCTCTCTCTGCTTAGAAGCACAGCAGCAGCTCCCCACTCCTGAGACCTTTGGCATTGCGTCTTGTTCAGCCAGGTGATCACTCACAACCCCGAAAGGAAAGTCCTAATTAGCCATAAATGTTTATTTTGGCTGAAGGCAAAGAGGTAATTTATGTCCACAGCTGTCTTCAGCAAATAATAGAACACCAGGAAGGAAATAAGCCATTAAAGGAATAAAATGCATCTGCTGCTGTTTGGTAGTTTGGATGCAAAGTTTAAACGTGCTGTTTTGCCAAGTGCTCTGGCACAGATGGGATTGCACCACCCTTTCCTGCAGCTCATAGCCTGATGCTGCGAGTCCTGCCACTGTCATGCCTAAGGGCTTTAAAGGTGTTGGAGGGATCAGGGCAGGAATTTCTCTGCTTTTCCTCCCTCTTACCAGTCCAAAGCCAGGAGTTGTGCAGTTAGAGAGGAGCAAGATTTGCCCTGTTTGAAAAAGTTGCGTGACAAAACTTTCATGTTCTCTAACCTCAATTTCACCCATGCCAGGGGATAGTGAGTCTGAATATTTTTCTTTTCTCCTTCTGGGAAGATGATTTGACTGGCTCGCTTGTGACATCTCATTCCTTCTTAACTCCATGCTTGTATTTGGGTGTTGGGTTTTTTGAGCAACAGCCTCCAGACCTGGAATGGAATAGCAATTTTATTTTTAAGGTTTTGGTTACTTGGCGTATGGTCAAGCAAGTGGTGTTGCAGACAGCTCATGAGAAGTCAGTCAAACCACTGACTGTAAATAGAGACAACAAAATGAGGAGCTCAGGACATAGAAGGAGGAGGGAGGGAATAACATTTAATATCAGGCAGTCTGTGGTTCCCCTTGCAAATGGGATTATCCAGTAGCATCTGAATGCCAAAAAACCACTCTGGTTTTTGGTCGGGTGAGGGATCCGGATATGTGGCAGGAGTTAGATGAACACAGCAAAAATAACTCTAATCTGTACTTTAGGGTTTAGTGCTTGCTATTAGCTCTTGGGTAGAGATTTGCATCAACACACTTTTATGAAGAATAAATCTCTTTTAACCATTTCACTCCTGGAAAAAGAGGCTTGAGGTTTCATAGTAGCCTAATAGTGGATCTTGAAAAGACTCGCAGCCCCTGACTTTGAATTTATCCTCTAATCTGAAAAAAATAGCATTAAAATGCTATCAATAGAATCAAGAAAACCAGGTTTTCCTTTGTGAATACCTGATTAATAACTACATAAAAGTTATTACTGGGGGTGGGGAGGGGGAACACCTTTCAGTAAAGAACTGCAGTTTGCATCAGGATATCATTTGTTCCTGTGTTCCTGGACCCTATCCTGGCTCTGGTTTATCTATAGCTCTGTTGTCATTGCCACTACTGGAAGTTGTTGGTGTCCTATATTAATTGTTTTAAGATTGAGAATGTGAATTAAAGTAATAAAAATGTCACCAAAAGAGGAGATGAAGAGGCACTGATGGTTTTTAGAGGAGCAATACCATGGACATTTCTCCTGAACTTACAGTTTATTCCCAGGCAAACAGCTAGTTTAGGAAGAATAAAAATATTCTGTCATACAGCCAACTCTTCAAAAATATGATGGAGGTGAGAAATTTAAACTACTGACAGTGTCCTATATTTTAACAGTAGGGCCAGTAATCCATGGAGGAAGAAAATCCCTTGTGCCTGGCAATGGTCAGGGTGGGAATAGTAGAATGCTAAGAAATGCTATTCAAAATTGTGTTTGAATATTTTCTTGAGGCGAAGGTTGGGGTTTAGATAGTGGAGGGCCCTTCAGCCTTGATCTTTGTGGGTCCCTTCCAACTCAGAATATTGTGTTTCTGTTTGATTGTGTGTGTGACAGTAGGCAAGAGAAGGTTTATGGAATTTTGTCCTATCCATGATTATGCCCGAATCCTCATGATTGCATGGCTTTGTTCATGCATAAACCCTTGAGTGGCCTGCTCACCTTTTAAAGTTTAAAAACTAAGAAATGGAGCATTTTGTTCTAGAGTGTCTGTGTCTGGGTGTGTGTTGGCAATGAACACTGATAACACGCCTTACTTTTGTGCTGGCAGAATTGTCTTAGTTCAGGCATCAAAACGTATTGTAGAAACCAGGAAATGGTCTTTAGAGATCTTGAGATAAGTGCTAAAAATATTTCTTGTGTTTTAGAGCATTAAAGATCCAATGTCAGGGAATATATGGAAAGTTATGGACAGAAAGAATGGAATTAAGTTCCAGACAAATCATTAAAGCTCTGTAGCACACAAGTGCCTCCTGATAAAACTGTTGGGTTATCTGGGTGTGATGTGGGCTCCACACAGTATGAAATCAGAACAGTCTGTTAGTCAGGGTTTTGATGAATAGTGACTTGGAAGGTTGAGATCAGCATGTTGTAAAAACTTAAGGGCTGAAGAGAAAAGAAGTTGATGTAGACTTTGATTTTGTCTCCAGGTTTACTTCCTCATAATCAAACCCGAGTTTTGTGGGCTTGGTTTGGGTCTTCCTTATGGGAGCCAAAGCTTGTGCTGTGTCAGGTGGGAGGGTACTTCTAATCCTGGCACCTTCAGAATAATTTATGGATTGTGTTCTTCTTCATGAGTCAACGGTAAACCAAGGAGGCAGTTCTCAGTGACACTGAGGACCTCTGGCAAAGTGGAGAGAGGAAGAACAAAGCAGTGAAAAGTCAGGAGCTTGTGACTTGAAACCTGGGCTCAGTTGTCAGTCCCCAGCAGTGACCTTGGGGATGCCACTGAGCCTCAGTTTGCCTTTATTCTCCACTTGAAAATGAAGATGATGCTGTTTATGTATCCCAGGACTCTTGTATGGGTTCTAATGGGAGGCCCCTTGGTGAGAGGTCTTGTTACAGGACCTCACTTAGAGGTGTTTTAGGGAACAATAAATGCAAGCCTACCCTCGTTTAATGACCTTATTCCACTTCATTTCAGCTAAACTTCTTATTTCTCTTCTCAACAGAGAGGGAAACAACTGCTCATGGGCGATTTTTATTTTCTTGCCTTCGATTTTTTGAATTTCCATTAGCTGACAGAACTCAATTATTTTTCTCTTTGCTCCTCTCTCCTAAGTAGAACTAATGGCCTAGTGGTTAAGGGAGATAGCTTTCTGAACTTGCATTGGTTTCTCTGGGTAGTTACTTAGTGCTATCCCAAAGGTTTGCAATGGCTCTTAAATTCTTCACACAGTGCTTCAAGTTCCTGGATGGAGGACAAGACAAGTGTCCTGCTGTTATTGATGGCCTGTGCCCTCATTCACCATCTCTGTGTGGAAGTGTAGAGCACAAAGCCCAAGTGATCTGCTTGAGATAAGCTGTGGTGCAGAATAGCTGGAAATGCAGGAATATGGCCTGAGTACCTGGCTCCTTTTCTCTCTCCTTTCCCCAGAGAAGTCCATACCACTAGTCATTAGGGATGTAAACTGTGTTCCTCAGGAAGAATTAGCCTAGAGATCCAGTACTGCCTTAGTGTAGTGCTGCAGAGCTGTCCTAGTAACCAAGAGTAGCATCAGGAGCCTGAGACAAGGACTAGAATCTGGCTCAAGGGATTTGTGTTTGCTTAAATTGAGATTATTGCATTGATGGCATCCTTGTGATGCGTCTTACTCTAAAGAAAATTTCAGAGAAACCTGCACCTCTCTGAGCAAATGAAAATAACATAGTTTTCCAGTATGAGCAAATGAAAATAACATAGTTTTCCAGTAAGAGGAATTCAGCTGCCTGGTGCTGTAATTGGTATGAATGCCTGTACCTCTCATTAACCTTTTCACATTGTACTGGTGTCCCCAGAGAAATCAAGAATCTGACAGAGTGCTGCTCTATAATGGGTTGTGGATTAGAAGTAATGAATCACTTACAGGAAGTTGTCTTTGCTGGAATATAAGACAAGATTTAGTCTCCAAAGCAACTCTCAAAGTGCTTTAAGAAACAACAAAATCTACTTTGTACGCTTAGCCTGTCCTTCAGCATGCCCCTGATGCCAGCACATGCAGCAGGGAAAGAATTTTATAAACTTGCTGTCAGTGTTAAACTCTGAAGTTTTTTCCTTGCCTGTAAACAAGTAGAATGCTTCCCTCTTGTCCCTGATTTTAATGGTGTTACTGCTTAGTGTATGCCTCACACCTTCCACCCACAAAGTGCTGGAGTGCAGCACAAAGCTCTCTCCATTTGTGCTGAACTGCCCTCGTGTAGGGGCTCAGGGAAATGAGGCACTAAGAAATTTCTATCCTCTGACACCCTGTCTGGAACAAAACAGATTTCTTCTCTGTCAGTGTTAATCAAAGCATGAACTTGAAACTGCTCTGTTTTTCCCCTTCCTCACCTTTGCTTCTGATTGTTGTTCATCAAGGAGTTTGGACTGTTTCATTTCCAAAGAGACATTAGAGTGTGGAAAATCATTAAGGGTTGATCTTCAGTTATAATTCCATAAGGAAATGGTCTGCTCCATGAAATTTCCCAAGCCTGAAAATCTCCCATGGTAAGCCCATTGCCCTTCAGTGCCTCTACAATAGGCTTATAAAATATTTTGCAATGGGATTTTATTTTTAGGAGGAAATATTTCTTGTGTGGAAAGTGCTCTAACGTGATTCCTGTGCTCCATCTCTGATAAACTGAGAGATATTTCCATTTTCAGCAGCTGCTGCATACATAGCAGAGCAGACTTAGCTTTAAAGGGGGCAAAATAAGGCATGATGCTTTTGGGCACGAGGTGAGAGCACCTGCTGGAAGACTGCCTTGATACAGCAAACCATTCATCTTCCTATTTATTTATTTTTTTAGAACTCCTCAAAGCAGCTGCAAGGGGCCATGCTTCTGAAATGAACTGCTTTTGTGCTAAATTTTCATCCCCCAAGACTTTCCCATTGTTTCTCGAAAAACACACAGATGTGTTTTAGTCCTGCAACCAGACTTGGAAAACATTTTCAAACCCCTTCTTAGAAACCCCACATCAAGTTAATTGTTTCACATATCTGATGATTCCTGAATGCCCTCTTTACCTTCCTGTGCAGTTACAACCCCAGAATTTCACTCTGTATGGCCAAGACTCGTGCCTTGAAGTGGATTGGGAACTGACAGGGCCCTGCTTCCAAAGTTGCAATGCGTGCCTGAGCTAAATACACCATTAAGGCACTGTCACTCTTTTTCTAATATTTTATTGCTGTTTTGCATTCCAGGTGTTTGCAGCTCTGTGTTAAGGAAGAATTGGAAGTGCACTGTGCTAGCAGCAGCCCTGGGAAGCAGACTGTTACATCCTGGTATGATTTTAGTAGCGATTGAAGATGCAAAGGGCAGGGAGGGGCTTGGAAATGAAAAGACTGCTATGAGCTCATGTGGTTTTTTAACTTGTGTGAAAATTTATCTTAATTTTTAAAAACTGAGAAAAAGAATTATACTCCATCTGGAAGGCTTATTTGTGACTTGTGGGTGGGCACTATTGACTATTAGAGCTGCTATAAAGTCAAGTACTTGCTCGTGGTGACCATGAAGGTCCTGCACCTGGTGCTTGTGAGACACCATCTTCAACTGATTTAGCCTAACTTGAATTGTTTCTGCTGAAAGCTGTCAGTGCAAAATGCATTTCTCTCCAGGTACACGTTCATGTCTTCAGGTTCATTCTGGATTTGCTAGTAGAGTAATTCTGCCTCTTCCCTTAGTGCTCAAATTGATGAAAAGGCTGAAATTCTGTGATAACCAGATTTATTTTCTTTTCAAAAATCTGCTCTTGCCAAATGGTCTGGTGAGTTTTTCCCATGGTTTTACTCTAACATTTCCCCCTGCTCCCCCAGGCCTCTTTGCTTTATGAAGTTATGTAAATATTTCCTTGGTTAAACACACATTGATAACATTTTAGGTTGACTGGAGTAGGTTTAACTCCCAACATCATCTGTTGGCAAGAAGATCCTTCTCTGTTTAACCTGTTCCTGCCATTGCATTTCATCTTGGATCATGCATTTCAGACCCCTTCCAGAGCAGGAAAATATTCTGTGTTCTCACTCCCAAGATTCTTCTCCTTGTCCTTCACTGATTAGAAATCCAGAGGTTGCCTCCCATTGACTGAATGTTACTTCATGTTTGTTCACAGAATAGAATTAATGAGCTGGTTGAAGGTAGAAGAGTGGAAAACCATTTCAAATATTTTGAATTTGAATAAAATAGACTTCTGCCAATAGAAATGAGAAGCAAAATGTTTACATTTACTGCAGAACAAAAGTCATGTGTTGACTCCAAATCCACAGCCCCCAACACAGAGTTTAAAGGGAAAAATGGAATTCAGTACATCTGTTGGATCACTTTCTTGAATTTGAGAGTTGCTATAAAGTAGTAAGGATGCTAAGTAAGGCATAGGAAACCAAAATCCTATAATCCAGAAAAATCTATTGTCCTAAATTGGAAGGTAAAAAGCCAAGCTTTCGCCCTTGCCTCTTAATGTGCTTTTACACACATGACACACTGGTAACAGATTGTTTAGGACAGCAGAAATTGTGTGTCACTGTGCCTGCTTTAAACTATACCCAGCATTTCAGGGAGCCAAGGATTCAAACCTTGGATTGCTGTGCTGGGAGCTGGGATGGGCTTGCTGCAGCAAGGAAAAGGGAGGGTATTGCAGATGCATTCCAGGTGGTCCCATGCTAACTGCTAAATAATTTGTTAGACAGATTATGCAAACCAAATTATGCAAGGGTTTGTTTTATTTGTGAAGTTTAATAGATGTTTTTGCGTCAGGAAAAGTAACTTACTGACCTTTGTGTATGGTATTTACTGAAGTAGGGATTCTATTAACATATTTCGAAGTCACGATGATTACAGATTTATTAGTTTCTAGAGTCTTATTAATTGCTCACTTGGTACTGATACAGCTTTTAAAAATTTCCACATCACCCAATAATTTTTTCTTTATCACACATCTGATTCACTAATGAGGTTTGACTTCCATTTGGCACTCAGGGACCTTTTACTGCTGTGTTCTCATTCTGATTGACAGCATTTTGAAGTGTGTTAAACAGGGTGGATTTAGCTCCCACTGCATTTCATTATGTCTGTGCTCTCTAGATGGTACAGCTTGAAATATGATCCAGTGTGGCCTGTGTCTCCTCTGGGTGTGATGTGTAAGGAGAAAAAGACTTCATTTTGCAGAAAGGGGTGGATGTGTCTAAGCAAGGCTGTATTTAAAGTAATCCATTTGAATATCAACTGTTCTTTTTTTAAGCTATTTGGTCATCTGTTTTCTTTAATATTATTCCACATGTAATCCATATGTGCTTTTCCACATGCATGCTATAAGCATGAGCAGCTGTCTTCCCTTCATGCATCTTTGGGCATGTGTGGAATACCACTTCAATGGCTTAGATTCAAATTAGACTTTAATCAGTAAATCAGGACATTTTAGCAAACTGTTTGTTCCTCAGTCCTGGAGAGGAAGCCAGATGGGTGGATCCCATGTTTTTGCTGAACTCTGTGTGCACTGCTGGGGCAACAAGAGATGCTGAACAAAATATTTAAATTTTCATCATGATCTATGTTTCTCTTGCTGGTTGTGAGGTAAATGCAATTTACTTTCAGATAGAAGTGATTGTTACATGTTAAAATGCTCACACAGCGGGGTTATGTTCATGTTTTATTTTGGCAGAGACAGTGAATTCCATTTGCATTGCAGTTACTTTTCCTTCTTTCATCTGACTCAAGGCTGGGCTGCACTTCTATGGCTGAGGGAGTGTCTGTCTGCGGCTTAGATGGAGCAGTTCCTTGAGCAGCTAAGCAGGCTGCATCCCCCTTGCTCTCCCAAACTGATATGTCTTCTCTGTTCCTGGGGCAGGGAAATGGTCCTGCTGGAAGACGTGAAGTAAAAAGTGTCATCGCCTGAAATATTTGTAATTTCTGGTACTCAAGAACTACAGCCCTTGCATTCTGTTCAACGCTGTGCTTGTTGTGCTAACCTGGCTTACTTGGAAGCCAGCCTGGGTCAGCTAATGAAATGCCTGCTTTTTACCAAATTCAGTTCAGACTTGCCCTTTAGCGCTGGGATAGGATCCCCTTCAGATTTATCGGAACTGATTTTACATAAACTTTATGTGGAGGGGACTTGACCACCTCCTGGAGGCTGTCTATCGGCAGATGGAATTTTTCTTTTAAAAGGTTTACGATTGCCTAGAAGCAAAGCACTAATGCCACCCTTCCAGGGCATCCCAGGGATGCAGGAGAAAGCCGGGACGCAGCCGGCGCTGCCCGGCCTCCAGGCGGCCCCGGGAGGCGGCCGAGGCTCGCCGCCCTCCCGGGGTGGGGCTGGCCCGGCCCCCGGGTGAGGCAAGAGCCGGCCGGGCCGCAGCGGGACCTCCTCCCTCTTCGCTCCTGCCTCTCTCGGTGCCTCTCTCGGAGCCTCCATCGGTGCTCTCGGTGGCTCAGGGCGGCGCGGCGGGCGGTGAGGGTCGCGGGCGGCCGAGGCGGGGCGGGCGCTGTCGCTGACTGCTCCTCGCTGTCCCTCACTGTCGCATCTCTCTTTGCAGACTCGGACTCGGCCCCACCCGGAGGATCCCAGAGATGGCGAAGGTGAGGAAGGCGGCGGCTTCGGGAGGATACGGCCCGTGCCCGGCCTCTCCCGGGACATCCTCGTAGTATCGCTCTCCTTACTTTTACTCCTCACCGATTTTTTTTGGGGCTCCCTTAAACCAGCCCATCCCCAAGCCCGGGCGGACGCGGACGGCAGGGGGACGGGGATCATGTGAGGGGCGAGTCAGGAACAACATTTTTTTTTTTTCACCCACCAGTTTGCACTAATTTGGCCAAGTTTTCGCTACTCTGTGTTTATATTGCGCATGGGTGGAGGCTCCTTTGACTGAAAGGAAAGAGAAAAAAAAAATAGCGCCGTGGCAGTGCCTAGTGGAGACTCGGGGCTCGGTATTCCCATTCCCAGTTTTCCCATAGCTAAGATGAATTTTTCTGGGAGCCTTGGAACTATTGTGCAGTTCTTCGTTTGGTGACTTTTCCTTTGCAGTCCTTGGGTTGCTATGGTTTGAGCCTGGATGAAGGCATGGAAAATGGGGCGGACTCCAGCATTTTTTTCTATAGTTGCATCAAATGCATACGCTCTGAAAAGTACAATAAGACTTTAATGGCTTACTTGTGGAGTTTGTACTGCTGTAGGAAGTGAAAGCAATCAAGGTCTGTTAGGGCTTTCACAAAGGTCAGAGTAATTGCACTTAATGAGTGGGGTGATTAGTAGTGTTTTAATACCCTTGTGAATATTTACTCATATTATGCCTGGATATAGTTATGAAAGAAAGGGCACTTCTTCTAAAGAAAAAGTTTTGAATAGTATTTATCTAAATTCTTAAAAGTGTGTTTTGTTTTGGAGTTTTGTTTTGAGGGACAAAGGAAAATCCCTTCTTTAAACATCAGGCTTGGGTTGCAGGATACATGTTAGGAGAACAGGAGCCCTTACCTATGCCAATGCAGGGCACCTGGCCAGAGGGATATACTTGAACAATAAGACTCTTATTGCAGTATATGTAGCATTGCTTATAGGCTTAAGGATAACTTCCTTTTAGGAGAAGCATGGAAATTTACAATACTCTTGTCTGTTCCACAAACTTTAATTGATCTTCTTAGCAGGGATATTTAATTCTTCCCTAATGCAAACTGGTTACTCTTGGGTTCAGGTAGTAAATTTTCTGCTGCCTGAGGTGATGCTTGGGGATGTTTTTTTTATCTGTGATGGATGGTGGTAGGTTTAAGTCATTGGAACAGTGAGGGCTTTTATTAGGTAGGCCTTGTTTTCCAAGTTCCACATTCAGAGGGCTGCCTTCCACTTATGCAGTATTCTTTGCCTGTGCACTTAGGCAGCCACGAAAGACTGGAGGTGTTAAAGCTTTGTAGCCTGTAACTCATTTTATAAAAATAAAAACCACAAAGTTGAAGAGGAAATTGTACTTCTCATGACAGGCCTCTGTTCTAAATGTTGTTGTCTCATGAAATGGAGGTAAGAGTGAAAATGTCCATGAAATGTTGAGAGTCAGTTGACAGAAGCTCCTTGTGTACAGCTAAAGCTTCAGAGTTCAAAAAGGCTGCACAGCACAATGTACTGGAGTCCAGTTTAGCCTAGGTACATCACTGAAGAATAAAACCTTTGAAGAAGGTGCATTATATTTGGAGTCTTGGTCACTGAGGTACCTGTCCTTGCCCAGTTATGTGAAGACTTGTTTTTTTCTTTGCCCGAAGGCCTGAGGAATTTGGTGTGTTCCCTGTCCAGAACAGAAAGGTTCATTCATTTTGTAGGAAAACTACAGCATGCTGTGATGTGCTGCACAGGCTGGTCTCTCCCTGCCCGTGTTTATCTGCTTTGTATGAGGGAGCACTGCTGCCCTAACAAGCTGCCCTTTCTCTCCCAGCTGTGTGTGTAGTGGTCTTTGTTATTGCAGAGATGCACAGGACACCTTCTCCTCCTGCTCAGAGAACAGGCTGGGAACTGCTGCCCTGTGTTTGCTGGCTCAGAAATGTGGAGAGAAAGCAGCAGGTGTATCTTCAGCTTGCGTGCTGTGGACTGATCTGTTTTGGTCTGCTACTGCCAGTTTTTTTCCTTGAGTAAAACTAGGGAGTATTTGGTGTGTCCATTTGTAAACTGCCAGGGAAGGGTTGCTTGCTGGTGAAGGTGTGGCCGCTCTGGGCTATATCTGGAGTTCCTGTTGTGCCAATGTGCACCTGTGCCTCAGAGCACAGGGACAGCACTGCCAGCTCCACAGTGCTCCAGAGGATTGTCTCACATTCCAAACACCTCTTCAGAACTGGGCCCTAAGCAGCCCCCTCTGGCTATGTTGAGGTTACTCGTGAGGATGGGTTTTGCAGATCTCTCTGTGTTGGTTCCTGTGTGATTGCTGCTTGCTCTTCCCTTCTCCTTCCCCCTGTCTTCCTTTTTTTTTTTTTTTTTCCATCCCTTCTCCCTATCTTTGGCATCTCCATGGTGTACTGACTCAGAGTTCACCACAGATGTTGTGTAATTACGTTTTGTTCTCAAGAGTTTAAATTTAGTGGGGCAGATGCGACTATAGTCTGCTGACCTGAGTTTTCTCCTGTTTAAGCAGACAATCTGAAGCAGTGCTAAACTTAGGGGTTTTTTGTAGAGATGTCTTTATAGGTCTGCATTTGCATCAACTCTGCGCCTGTATCCATCCACTCACCATGGCTTTTGTATTATACTGCCCTTGAAAGTTTGGTGAAAATGTCAGGAAATAATTGCTTATTTCTTGTGTACTGTTGGTTTTAGAGCACAGTTTGAACTGACATCGCTGTGTGGCCTTCAATAGCCGTGAAAGCTTCCAGGTCAGCAGTGAACACTGTGTTGTGTTTATCTGCAGGATGGTTCTTGTGTAAGACACCTTACAGCAGTCTATCATTTATTCTAGCACGTGACCTTCTGGGCTCTCCTCTGTCTCCTGGAAATAGTGTACCTTCCCTCTTTGCTGGTAAATATTCTCCATTTCCATTCTTGCCACTCCACAGTTTTCCTGTGCCACCTTGTCAACAAATGGCTGCTTTAAAAAAAAAAAGTCTGACAGCACCTTCTCTGCACTAAATACTGGGGCTTCCAGCAGCAGATTTTTGAGAAACTGCTTGTGTTTCTGCAGAGAAAGGGGATGGCTCTTCATCTGTGGAAACTCTGACTGGTAAGAGGTTGCTGTAAGTGGTAGAGAGCCATGGAAGCCAGGAAGAAGTCTCAATCTATTCAAATATGGTCTGTTGTTTGCTGATATGAGTGCTTTGTATATAACAGTGGTTAAACACAGGGACTTGTGTGTGGGAAATACTTTGTGTGCTTGGTGCGGAAAATGAAAAGGAACCTGGTTAAGTGGCTATTGTTACTGTTGCCAGGATATGTGGCCCTATTAACTTGTGATGGCAAATTGTCTCTTGGGAGACACTTACTTGGAGTTGCTGGTTAGAAACATTTCGCCTGGTGAGGTTTTATCTTCTTCTGGAAACCTTTGCTAGCATAGACTTGAACAAAAATACCAGAGAATGTGAATTGCCAAATTTGGAGGGGCATAAATTCTAAAGCAATATTATCTCTTGCTTTGTAGCCTTTTTTAAATTTTTTTCCCCTCTGCCTTTCCTCTTCATGCTAGTTTTGTGTTTCTAGGAGCTTCATTGGTCTCATTGGGATGTGTCTGGAAAAAATGAAAGCTGCTGTTTATTTCTAGTGTATAATCACAAATCTCACTTGCACTACACATGACTCTTGAACAACAATCACTGTATTGGGGAATGTAGACAGAAAAGAATGTGTGTAGGCTTGGGGTGTTGTAATCTCGTGATACACTTTGTGTTGAGGTTTTGTGGGTTGTACTTCTCTTTATATTTGACTGCCCAGTGTAAGGTGTGGTGGTTGAGTAAATCCGATCCCTCCAGATTACAAAAGGATTTATGTCAAAGACTGTTTGTCTTTTTCATTGATGTGCTTTGGGTGCTACTGGGTGGGAAGCTTACTATCCAAAGAAAGAAGGACCTGTGAGGCTGTAGTGTTATTGTGTATCTGCTTACTTAAATGGCAAGGAATGTTTTTCGTGATACTAAAGATAAGATAGCTTTTTATAGAGCTAAATAAATCATGAAGTTTTTCTGGTTCATAGCTCCTGTTTCAGATTTGCCGTGACAGCAAGTTCGGTTCAGGCTGTGATGATGGTTCAGAAGAGCTGCTGCCCTCTCTTTATGTGGCCAAAATGTGCCATGTTTGGGAAGGAGGAGACAGCTTTTCACTCTATGGACTGAATGTGTTACTGCTGCAGAGCTCTCTGCCCTTGTCCACGTATTTCACAAATGAGAAATCTGAGCTGGAATGACTAAAGAGGCACTTGTGGATAGTGGAGTGCTTTGGATGGATTTGTGGTTGTGCACTATGGTGTGCCTGAGTATTCCCTGCTGTACCCTGATTGTCAGGCCACACTGCAGTGCTCTATAAAGCACTCAGGTTGGGTAGGGTTCTGATGTGGAAGTCAGGGATGGCTTGACCCTTTCTTTCCCAGTACTGGGCCAAGTATTGGGAGTGTCACATCTGCCCACATGTGGCTCCTAAAGGCAGGTGCAGCTCAGGTTCTGGTGGAGGGTAGTTCTGGCAGGTGGGGTGCCAAATCCACTGAGTGCTGTGTGCCACAAGGGAATGCCTGGAATGCAAACAGTGCTCGGACGTCAGGAAAAGTCTTCCAGACTTCAGCTGTGCCAGGAGACTTTCAGGAACTGTTCATTGAGCTTAGTGCATGTTCAGGTTTTCTATGCTGCTTTGGAAAAAAGGTTATGAAGGATTCCTGTAAGTTAACAGAAATGAGAAGGGCAATGCAGAGAGAGATGTCATCTGGTGTTTGGTTTTCACACATACTGTGTGTGTAACAACCACACAGGAATGCTGGGCTGTTGTCGCCAGACTTAGGAATTGTGAAGGGGAATTCCACTTGCTTTTAACAAGGTAAGCAAAAGAAAGCTTTAAGATGAATATCTGCTTCCTCTGAGACTTGTTGAGATTGGTCATTTCCAAAGGGGAGTTGTGGCACTTCTGTAATATTAATTATGCTGAGAGGATACGGATCAAAAATAAAATAACCCCACTCTGGCTGGAGTGGTAGTAAGCGAGGAGGAGGGAGAGGCTTTTCAGTCTTTATCTATTTTACCAAATTAAATTCAATTCATAAAAGTGAGTCCCAAATCCTTGACATTTTTTTCGTGGTAGCCTTTCAAATTAGCTAGGAAGATGACAATAAATACGTTTGAAGTACTGCCTAAAAACTTGCTTACCATGGGACAAGCGGAGGGTTCCAGTGGGATTGTCACACCTCTGACTTATGCTGGCTGTTGGAAATGATCTCCCAAAAAGAAATTTGTTGTTGCCATTAAGCGCCGTGATACTTTGTGTTCTGATGTGTCAGAATAAGTGAGAAATAAAGCTGACTCCTGGTGTGGGAAGTCTCAGCTGGCAGGAGCACAGGGGTGCCCCGGAGCAGTTTCTGGTTACTGCTCTTTACTCCCCGCCCGCCTGGCTGACCCGTCTCTGCTGAGTGCATTGACTGGAGACCAAGGCACGGAGTGGCTGAAAGTCCTAACTCCAGGGAAGGCCAGATGGCTGTGCTGCCTCTGGAGTGATCTGGTGCCAGGCTCAGTAGGTATCTTGGCACTTGCTAGCATGCTCTTTCTTGAGAGTGGAAAAATGCCCTGCCTGTACTGATTGCTGTGTTTTTACAGCAGTGCTTACAGGAAATTTCCCCTCTTCAGCTGTTGGAAAGACCTTCCTGTTCCCCAAACCCAGCTGTTTCTCCTTTTCGCCACTTCTGTAGTTTATAAATTAACTACCATGCTAAGCACATATAGGTTCTTGAACTATCCTGTTTAAATAAAGGCAAAACTTTTCCATATGGATGATGAATGTCCTTTTGTGTTTAATCGAAAGAGAAATTCCCTCAAGAGCCATGTTCCATGGAAACCCAGTGGAATTATTTTTGTGTTTGGACAAGCTGATCTCTTATCCTTATGTTTGAACTATTATTTTTTTTTTAGCTGTAAACTAATGTAGATGAATCACTTTTTAAGAAGTTGCTCATGTCAAAAGCAGCATGATGAAAAATTGAAAGCCATTGCAGAGCTCAGTGGGTCTCATTTGCAAGGTGATGGAAAAAATCAGTGTGCTATTTCTTGAGACTCCAGAAGGGTTTTCTTGAGGAGAAGTAGTTCTTATTTCCAGATGTGTTTTTGTGCCATTTGCCTAGCATACATGATTTGTGCAATTAATTTTTCGAATTACTTCAGCACATGATAAATTTTTAGTAATTTCCCCACATTCAGGTTCCAGTGTTGGAGATAACGGTAGTTTGCAGAATTGGTATGTAAGTATACTCAAATTTAGCTGGTGCACTGCTAAGGAAAACCATAGTAGTGCCTCTGGAGAAAGCTCTGTTTAAATACCCACCGACTGTTCTTTAGCCAGACAATTGCAAGAACAATGTTCTCAGCTTTTGGATTGTGAATTCAAATTTAGCCTGAGCTCACATATGAACTGAAAGATGCAATATTCTTTTTAATGGCTTTTTCCCTCTCCCCCTGACCCCTTTTTCCCCCTGCAGTACACGAGAGGCACCGTGACAGCCTTCGCTCCTTTTGATGCCAGAGCTGATGCAGAAGCCCTTCGTAAGGCCATGAAGGGAATGGGTAAGGACAACTTTCATTTGACGATAAAGAAAAGGCTCTTCCTCCTTTGCAAACCTCCTTTCTGGTCTATTTTTTTGTCTTACTAGATGAGATTAGGGCGTGTGTCTACAAGCCACAGAATGACAGCCCCGGGACTGCACTGGTCTGGGCGTGTCCTGGTCATGACTGCACAGCTCTCAAGGATGTTTATTTTTGGGTTAGCACGAGGGAAAAAAAGAAGGGGTTTACACATTCCCCATTAAGAAATGGATACTGCACAGGCTGTTCTGGGCACACAAAAGTTTTACAGCACAGCAGCTTGACTGTGAATTTACAGGGACAGCTGTGGAGAATTACAGCAGCATGGTAGGAACTCTGCATGGAAAATCCACAACAGCCTCCTCGGCCTGGAAGTGTGTGAGCACAGTGCAGTTACTGGGACAAGGAATGCGAGTACACAGCATGAATGCAGACTAACAAGTGGCCTGTAAACTCAGGCTTGCAGCTTTCTGCCCCAAAACGTCCCTGTGAGAACAAACTCCAGTTTGCTGCTTTGTCTGAAGCCACCTGTGGAAGGGAGCAGAAGGAAGGGAAGGAGAGACGTGTGATACACCTCAGCCTGCAGGCAAACTCAGTAGGGCTGGGAAGATGCTGTGCTGGGAGGACTTACCTTGCAAGCTGTTGTGTGTAAAATGGATAATATCTCCATGCTACTGCCCGCTGGGGTGTTGGGAGTTGCTGGACTGAGTTTTGCTGGGAATTGGCAGTTTGTTGGTGAGCCCAAAGGCAAGGCCTTTTTGTGGAATACAGACTGTGACTAAATGTTATAGCTGGTGCTTGGAGCAGGGTCTAGATCAGAGCACTGCTGGAGAACAAACAACATGTTAAGTCCTCCAGTCATGTTTTTGCAC
Source organism: Orthonyx spaldingii (assembly GCA_013397795.1). Classification (NCBI taxonomy): domain Eukaryota; kingdom Metazoa; phylum Chordata; class Aves; order Passeriformes; family Orthonychidae; genus Orthonyx; species Orthonyx spaldingii. The sequence continues at coordinate 163,391 of VZTJ01002601.1, read as the reverse complement.
CAATCTTGGTGGCTCAGCTTGGGGTACGGTGACATTTGTTATTTTAAATGCTTCTGCTGTTTGCCAATAGGCTGTTGTTGTCAGAGTGTCTTCCGTTGCCTTTTGAGTTTGTGCCACTGCAGTTTGTTTTTCAGAGTGCGTTTGTAACTTTGTTCTTTCTAACTACAGGGACTGATGAAGAAACTGTGCTGAAGATCCTCACCACCAGAAACAATGCTCAGCGTCAAGAAATTGCTTCTGCCTTTAAAACCTTGTTTGGCAGGGTAAGAAGAAGGAAAAAAATACCTCTGGAAATGAACTGGTTCTGGCTTAGAATGATTTACTTAAAACTACGAGGCACATTCACCATGTTCCCTGTAAAACCTTCCTTGCAAGAAAATCGACTTTTGCTTTTGTCTCCCCCTGTCCCCCACCCTGCTTTATCCTAAAAAAATCACAATGTGCTTCACATTTTCCAAATGCCTGTTTATCCTTTTCTCCTGCCTTATTTGTTTCAGCTGAGGTACCAATTAAAATAAAAAAAGAAGTGTCCCTTGTGCTTTTTGCTGTGTCTCCAGAGTCTTTCAGCTTGCAGACTCATGTGCATGCCTGTGAAATGGTTAGTCCTTGTTCATTACAGCACTGTTTGTTCTGCACTAGGATCTTGTGGATGACCTGAAGTCAGAACTTACTGGCAAGTTTGAAACCTTGATGGTGTCTCTGATGAGACCAGCGTATCTTTTTGATGCTTATGCACTGAAGCATGCCATCAAGGTAAGAGGAGGGAGAATTAATGTGCTACATGAAAAGATTGGTGCTCTTTGGTTGACTTTTGGTTTTCTTAGGAATGAACTTTGGATTGCTAAGGAAAATGCTAATGGGAGCAGGCCTTAAAAAAATTCAGCAAAGTTTGCTAACACCTGCCAATTCCATGGTTTTGCCTGGTTTCTTCGTCATCCTAATAACTCAGGGACAGTTTAGAAATCTACACGGCATAAGAATTGCTCCTTCTGATCTAAATACAATGAGTAGATGTGCAGTTGGTTTTACATTCTTTTTGCTGCACGAGTGCAGTGCTGAAGTCCAGTGAGCTCTGGATTTTTGTGCTGTGAGCAGGCAAGGTTTTGTAGCCATACAGCTGTAAGAAAATTAGTTCAGAACATTTAATGCAAATGTGGTGCTCTTTGTTTCTTCTTGAGTGTTCTTTAAGGTACAGAGTGTTTTTCCCTTGATGGAGTGCCATGCGACCCCAAAATTGATGAGCTTGAGTAAACTGGTATCCACCAAAATTATGAGCAGGTATTGTCTGTAGTATTGAATGTACTCTAAAAGCTGCCTTGAGTAACACAGAGGGAATAATTGATGGCCCTGTCAGTGTTACCCTTCTAACATTTCTCTTTAGTGAATGCATTTAGTGCCTTTCTGGGCAGGCCAGGTAAACAAACAATTTACAATGTGGATGTGTAGAAATTTCAGTGTCTCATCCATGTGCTCTTTTCTGGCCCCCTCCCCCCACTGGTCACACCTGTTTGATATCACCAGCCTGTGGAATTTCAGGAATTGGATGTCCCTGGATTATTTACAGAATTGATCGAAGCAGAGGACATTGAACTTGACTAGTGTAAGGTAGTGCTTTGTGGAGTGACACTTCTATGTAAACTCCCATGATCCTGGATGAGCAGCTGGTTAATATGTAGGCTTTAGTCAACTGTGTGCAAGCAAGTGCTCGTGCACCTGTGACCCAGCAAATAGTCCCTCAGACAACAGAAACTTCATTCCTGGAGGTTTTCTGTGATGTCTTTATGTGCACTGGGGGAAGGGGGAGGTGGTACCTGACAATGAAACTGATAAAGGCTTTGTTGATTAATAAAAAAAAAAAGTATTCCCAAGCTCCTCTTATTGATTTATGAGTCAAAGACTGACAGGGAAATGACAGAACAGATCGGTGTAGGAGGGAAAGTAGAGATAGTGAAACAAGAGTGGTTTTGTTCCTGTCACAAAAGAAAGGTATTAAACCCAAGACCATAGAATTTCAGAGAATGTGTCTGCACAGGAAAGGACATGTCAATACAGGCTGCAGTTCAGCTAAGGGGGTAACAGTAAAGCAGGTGTGATGGCAGGGACTTCAGAGCCAGATAATTCAGCTAAGAGCATTAACTCTGTGCTGAAGGTTGTCCTATCAATTTTCACTGCTGCTGCTTGGATTAGAGCGAGTTTAACCGTGCCTGCCTCCCTTGTTGTGTAGGCATGTTGGTGAAACAATCTGTATTGTGGAAGTGATTGCCTGTAACCCGGCAGATTTGTATTCTGGATAGCTTTGTGTGCACTTGCATATCTTTGCATATGTTTAGTATTCAATGTTTTCTTTACAGGAAAGGTTGTAAATAATGTGCTGAAGCAAAAAATGCTCAGTATTGCATTTCAGTGTTGCTTTTGTGAAATGACTCCTTTGTATGTGTGAAGAGCAGTGGATTAGTCTTGCAAACAAAGTACGCTCAGACTTGTGGAAATAAGATATTGGCTTGGCTTTTTTAAGGTTCATCCTTGTAAAAGTGAGACAGTGGCTGTTGTGTCTGCTGTCACTAGGAACTGCAGAATCGCTGGAACTATCTGGGTTAGCAGTTCTGTTGTAAAGTGTCTTTGCAGTGGAAGAGGGGGTTTGTTTAACAGCACCGCTCACAGCAGGGTGCAGGTCTGTGCTGGGGGTGTCTCTCTTTTTCTGTGTCCTGGCTGGTGGTACTGTATGAATTAGAGCTGAGATGGAAACTTCCTCTCTTGGTTTACTTCTCTTGATGTCCTTGGCTGGAATAGGGAAGAACTGAGGCACACCTGGATGTGCTTGAGCATGAAAGGGCCCATCTGAATCCCCCAGCACTGAGCCTTTATTAATTGTTGGGTTGGTTTTGAAAACAATCAAGACAGAACTGGAAGAAATTATTTTCAAAACCCCCATAGTACACCAGAAAGAAGAAAATATTTTTTGTTCATTTGGTCCAAATGTATGTTTATTCTTGGTTTTGGTTGTCAAAGAGAAGTCTTGTTTTTCTTTTGTTATTCCACAAACTCATTCATATTTACACCCCTGCAGGGAGCAGGAACCAATGAGAAAGTGTTGACTGAAATTCTTGCCTCCAGAACACCTGCAGAAGTGCAGGATATTAAAAAGGTTTATCTGCAAGGTAATTTTCTGTATAAAGGGTCTCTGTTCAGTTCCCTTAATATGATTTTAGCTTATCTTTCAGATAAGGTCTATCTCTGAACTGATACATGTGTCCAATAAGAGGGAATTCTTTCTGCTGTTGCAGAACTTCATATTGAAAGGAACTAGAATTTGGATTGGAAACTTAAACGGTTTTTATTTCAGGGTTGTGACTGCAGGTTATGGTGTTTTGTGCTTTATAGTTAGAATTCTTTCAAATGCATTTCTTTCTTCCACCCATTGTTTTCATCCCTTTGACTGAAAGGCATTTTTTATTTATTGGAAACAAGAAAATTGATATCACATTAAAAAACCAAAACGGATTTTTTTATTTTGTCTTTTGCTCCATGTTCTGTTCAAGTGCACTTGTGTTAAAGCAGTTGGAGCTTTTGGCTTTTACCCTGTGATTGTGAGGTTGGTTTTTTTAGGGCAGTGTTTAATTCAACAAATATCTTTTACCTCTGTGCAGATTCATGCAACACAAGAAATTCTCATATCTTAAGAAATTTTGAGCCCAAACCCAGAGTCTCCAAGGGCAAAATTTATTTGAACTAGACTTTTCTAGTCTCATGGGTTTTGTACAGTGAGAATGCCCTATTTTAGCATGACTTCATGTCTGTATGCTCCTTAGTTCCTTAAGGAGCTGAATCCATGCATGTCACTTTGTACTTGAAAATATTTTGAGGAATCCGCTCCTGACATGAGGTGTGAGGTGCTGTATTTTCACCACTTCTGCAGTAATGTTAGGTTATAAGTGAAAGCAGAATATGTTCTGAGTGTTAAAGATGTTTCTGATAGATGATTCTACAAATTGTGAGTCAAGTGAACTTCTGCTTTTCCTTGCTTTCCCCTCAAAACACATTGAGGGAGCTGTCAGGTGGTGAGTGGGTATTGCTCTTTTGCAGAGTATGAAGCCAACCTGGAGGATAAGATCACGGGAGAAACATCAGGCCATTTCCAGAGGCTGCTGGTGGTGCTGCTGCAGGTCAGTGTCCTGTTGTGTGAGGACTTTCACTCCTAGGTGCACTTTTCACTTTCTGCCTCCTAAGCTGGGTTCTGGATGGGCCCAGTGCAGGGCAGGATTGACTTAGGAGCTGAGTCACTTCCTCTGACTTGCAGGGTCAGCCTGGGGCTCCCTTCTGAGTCATTTCCATATCACCAAATGAAAACCTTCTGTGATGTCTGTGGGTGCTGCACATAGGATTTTGAGGGCAAAATGGGAAGAGAACACTTATTTCCTACACATACAAGCAGAAGGGAAAAATGAAGTGATGTTAGAGAAGATACATTAGGGGATGACTTCTCACAGTAATTTACAGGCTCAGTATAACAGATAAATCTTTTTTGATTTATCTTCTAATTCTTCAGTGACAACTTGTAACTTTCTCTTTAGGCGAACAGAGATCCTGATGTTGGAGTTGATGAGGCTCTTGTTGAGCAGGATGCTCAGGTGGGTGACTGACTTGGTGTTTGGGGCATTTCTACAGGTTATCTCACAAAGATGGTACACAGCTAGAATTCAAATGTGAAAGAGTGATAGTTAAGGTTCTCTCTGTGTGTTAATATGTTTTCACGTGCTTTTGTATGTTCTGGACAAAAGTGTCAAAACCTGAAATCATGTGATCAAAATTTTTGGTACTTTTGCATTTCAGTTTTGCTTATTGCTTAATGAGGGGCCTGAATGAAACAGTGAGTAGATCATTGGAAGAGAGGGGTATTGCTGAGGCTTGGTGATGCTGAGGGACCCACTGCTGGAAAACTTGTATGGTAACAATTCATTCCTTAATATCTGACTTGGACTTCTCTCTGAATTTAATCCGTTGTCCAAGACTGCTCCCTAAACCTGTGCTCTGGATGGAAAGGAATGACAGCATTTAATTGGTGTCCTTGACAGTCTCTTGCTGGGTGCTATTTGCTTTGCTGGAGTGATGATCAATATTTCAGCAGTTTGATTACAACTCATTTAACACATGTTTTGTCTCAGTTATTTCAGATAACTCTGCATGAGGCATTTTCCTCTCATAAATTGTCTGTTGAGATGAAAGAAATACAGGGATTGTTCAAGGTGACATGGAGTAAACACAGAATATCAGATCAATGAAACATTCTCCTGATAGCACAGCAAGATGCAGAGACAGACTGGCGAAATATATTTTACAGGCACAGGCCTATCCTGTGTCACTTAAATTCAGAAAGCATTGTTGTTCTGCTGTTAAAGTTAATTTCCTGTGACAATTCCAGCTGGAAGATTAGAGGGGCAAATGTTTGAATCAAGAACTAAACTGTTCCATGAAATTTTCACTCTTGGTTTTAGCTGGGCCTATGTAATTGAGGAAACCCATGAAGCACGGGCCCTGGTAGGCAGACAGATTCCTTTTGGTCCCTTTAATTGGGTTTAAATGAGCATCGCAATTTAGGACGCACCAAACTCAGCTGTTGAAAAGGTCCTGGTTTTCTAAACAGTCTCTGTGGTTTGCTGCATACATGTAGCTTGAGCTGGGATCTTGAGTCAATGGACTTCCCATTCACCACCCAACAGAGCTGGAACAGATTGAGTTGTTTTTTAACTGCTATTGCCAGGTACAGATGGTCACAGCTGAGGTACATGACTGTGCAAATGTAGAAGTATTTTTGGCTTCCCAATGTTTTTATCAAGTCATATATTTTGGAAAGGACTTGATACATTAGAAGGCAAATGTTTTGTTCAGTGGTGATTTGTAAATTTTTTGTGTCCACAATTGCTAAATATTAATTCAAAGCAATTGCGAGACTCTTCTGAGAATGCCTGAAAGAGAAAGTGTGATTTTTTGGAAAAGATTTGGTGAATATCATTTCTTTAAAGTTACACAGTTGGAGTACATTTTGTGTATTGCCCAGTGGCAAGGCAGGTCAAAACTTAAAGCTGACATAAAGTGCTATTTACAGCTTCTGGTATCTCTAAATAAATATTTTGCTGGTGTTTCTAAGTGCTGTACTGGGACTTGTCATTTACTACTGGATGGAGAGTGCTGGTATTCATTTGGAGGGCTTAGCATATCTTATTTGTAATTAATCTCCTTGCAGTGAGTGCCTTAATAGCTTTTCCGCCTCCACCTTTTTTTGTGCTGTCCCATTAATATTAAAAAGAGCATATACACTACAATATGTATAACCTTTCTCCTTAGGGAGTGTTTAGCATACAGTTTGAAAAAAGGCAGTTTTCTGACTGTCAGGAAAAAGAACTTGTTTCATTTTCCAATTTTTTTTCCTTCTCATTTTGTCTCTTCTCTTGTTCATTCCAACTTTTTGAATGCTTTACTCTCCCAGTGCTGAAAATGCACCCAGGTCTTTGTCTGCATCAAAAACAGACTTGCCTGAAGAGCCATCAATGTGCTAAAACCATGATTAAAATCTGGTTTCATACAACTAAGAATTTATCAGCCCACAAATCCTCTTTCTGAGAGCTCCTAGATCCATCTTCCCCTGCTTGGAAAACTTCCTCCTAGGCCAAATTGGCCTGGTTCTGCTGTTGAAGAGCCATTTTGTAACCAAGTTTTGCTACTCTGATTTGAAAAAGGGAAGGGGAAAAAGGGCAGGAAAAGCAGTATTGTGATAGATTTTATCTACTTTATTATCACAGTTTCAGGAAACTTCAGGTTTATGAAAAGGACTATGCACAATCAGTTTCAGGGCCTTAAGCTGCATTACTCATGGAAATGCCTTCGCAGTCCATTTCAGATTTTTTCATTTATTTCTAAGATGAGTTCAGTGCTTGGCAATTTTATTTCATTTTTTTCCCCTCCAGCTATAGCTTGTTAGTAAACTTAATGCTCCTGAGAGCAACACAAATAGAACTTTTCAGCAGGATGTGTGGACACAAAATAAATGCTGATGTTTTGATCTCTTGAATGCATAACAGGTTTTGTTCAGGGCTGGGGAGCTGAAATGGGGTACAGATGAAGAGAAGTTCATCACCATCTTGGGAACCCGCAGCATTTCCCACTTGAGGAGGGGTAGGTACTGTGGTTCATCAATGTCTGAAAGCTTCTGCCTGGAGAAGCTCAGCCCATATCGAGGTGCATACTTTATGAGCTGCTAATAGAGAGACACTACCTTTTTCCCCTGCTCCTTGCCCATCCATAAGTTTGGTTTAGCAATCTGTTTAGGCCACTGGGAGTAATGTATGGGGCTGTTCCTTCCAGGTGCAGGGAGGGGTTGTGCAGTGGGCATCTGATAGAAATTGGTGCTCAGAACAGGACAGTGAGTGGCCAGTAGCACCTGAGCTGTGGATGGTGACACACAGGTGGCATTGTCCTGAACTGAGGGGGCACTGGCAGGAGTGTTGGCTGTTCACTGACCAAGCACACTTTGTTTTGCAGTGTTTGACAAGTACATGACCATTTCTGGCTTCCAGATTGAAGAGACCATTGACCGGGAAACCTCTGGTGATTTGGAGAAGCTGCTTCTGGCAGTGGGTAATTAAGTCCTAACGCATCCAGAACTGGCTGCCTTTGCTTACTCCCAGGCCTCCTTAAATTGCAGTTGTCGCAGAAACTGGCATGAAAACAGGGTTCCTTTAGGAAGGTGATCACCTGGGATCTATTTTTACATTTAGAGAAGAGGTGGTGACTGCATTCTCTTTGGTCATGTGCACCTCTGCCAGATCTGAGACTGAACTCTGCCTTCACTTGTATTCCTGGCGGCTCATCCAGGAGTGTTGTAGTGGATTTGGAACTGGGAGTAGGGTTTGGTTAGTAAGGTCTCTCTGCTATTAGAAATAAATGGTTCGTTCTAAATCCCAGAACCTAAAGACTTGTAATAGAGGAACAGACCAGGTGACAGCTCTGGAGAGAATGACCCAGCGACACTCACCTTGTCTTGGCAAAGATTATCCTGTATTTAATAGCAATCAGTAATTCAGTCATTTGCCTTTTTGCAGTGAAATGCGTCCGAAGTGTGCCTGCCTATTTTGCTGAGACCCTGTATTATGCCATGAAGGTACTGTAAATGTTTTCCCATTGTCACTTTCCATCCCTTCCAGCTACAATTCCTCTCCTGTTAGCTTGTTCTTAATTTCTTCTGCCACTGCAAATGCTGACAGGGTACTGCATCACTAAGTATCTGCAAAAGGTTCAGGGAATGCAGATGTGGGAGAGGGTACAAAGTATTCATAAGGTTTCCTTGGAGTTCACTGTGGGTTTGTCAGAACATAGATCTTCTAGTCTCATCAGCTGTTTTTTGATTTGGTGTGGCTACACTGAAAAATATATAGCAAGATCCACTGGACACTTTTAGCTGAATAGACTCCAGTGTCTTTAGGTGGTGGATGTGCTGAGGAAGGAAAGAATTGTAAATTGTGCAAATCAGTGCTCTTTGATTTGGAGGTGAGTACTTACAGACTGAGGGCATTAGGTAGCTTTGAAACACATTTGGTTTACTGTCCATCCTGTTTTGAGAAGCAACAGAAACTCATCAGAGAAAAGGAAAGAGGCTTAAACAGCTGCAAAAGATGATGCATGGGAATCACATCAGCTATGCATCCATGTTTCTGTTGGCTTCACCGTCTCTTGGATGGGAAGAGATAAGCAGGGAAAACCATAATTTTTAACTCCCAGTGGGTACTACTACTTAAACCAGAGGTAGGTACTCTTATTGTTTTCAGGCAAGTTATCAGCTTCCCTGAAGAATTCCTGCCTTCCCTTTGCTGGAAAGCCCTCAAGTGTGTTTGTTACCAGATGAGGTGACAGCTTGAGAGTTAGTGAAGAGACACAAAATGATAGCTTCATTTTTAAAAGTTGCTTACTGCTTTTAGAGATAAAAATGTAGAATAAGTTTCAGGTAAAAATACAAAATATCGTACCAGCAGGCTGAGCTGTATGAGGAGGATTACTTTTTCTTAGTAATTTTTTTTTTTTTTTAAAGAATGCAGCTTTCCTGTAGGCTTTAGATTCTTATATACTTGTATTATGAGGAGCCTGACCAATGCCTGCTGGTGAGATCCCCAATTTTTTTTAATATAAATAAAAATCATTAAACACTTCAGATAAGAAAGCTTTTTGTCAGTTATTACTTTGACAGAGAAGTTTGTACTTGTAATTTATCACTTTGGCATGACAAGGTTCTGCACTGAGCAGAGTTTGCTTTCATGATTAGGTGGGGCAGAGCTTGGCTTTTATTCCTCAGAAACCACCGGACTCATGGCGTAACGTTTGAGCAGCTTTAGGGCATTTTAGGTGTAATCCAAGAATATTGCACCCAGAAGGACTGAGTGACCCTGGACGTTAGGCTGAAGATGATCGTGGGGGCTCTGCCAAGTCCTTCCCTGAGGTGCATCTGCAGGTCAGCACGTCAAAGTTTGTATGGCTTCAGCTTGTGTGGAGTCTGCCTTGTCTGAGCAGAGGGGTCAGGCCTTGCTCTGCTCAGGAACGTGAAATGTTTCAAGCACTGAAGATGGCGAACAGAGTGGGGCATGTTTGTGTGGCTGGAAGAGGTTTATGATATTTGCCCTCATAATAAACAGCTGGAGAGTTCATGGAATGAGTCGCTCTGTCTGTGTCTTGTTGTATGATGTTCCTTTGTACTGGTCACTGCTAGGATTGAGATACCTAGTTCCAGAACTGACTGCAGTTCTGCAGCCTCAGAGTACACTGCAAGGGGGATTTACATGGGATTCTGACTGTGGTGAGCACTGTGCTGCTGTGTAAGCTTGGAACTGGGTTATTTTAAATGTATGTGGGTATTCACAGTTGAAGCCTGAGATGAAACGTGAAGTAAGAGGCCTGAGCATATGGCACTTGACAGGGATCCAGGGATTAGAGCACCCTGCATGGTCAGCCCTCTGCTCTCCACGTTTCAGTGTGAATGTCTTGTGATACTGCCCCAAATATTCTCTGTTTTGGAGCAGAACTGTAATGCAGGAGTGGTTTGAGATGCCACTTGTTTTTATGTTGTACCCTGGTTGCTTGTATTTCATGTTTTGTTGCAGTATTTGTCCAGAACAAACTCATATTTTAATATTATTTGATCTTTTCTCTTTAGGGGGCTGGCACTGATGATGACACCTTGATCAGAGTCATGGTTTCAAGAAGTGAAGTTGATCTGTTGGATATTAGACAGGAATTCAGAAAGAATTTTGCTAAATCACTGTATCAGATGATTCAGGTAACATTACTCTTCTGTTCTCAGGCAACGCAGGGGTGATTGAGATGTCAATGTTTCCACTGCTTATTTTTTTGGGAGAGTGTGGATGTGACACTGCTGTGAGATTGATGGTGGTTTGTCTTCAATTTTGACATGGCATTGTTTAAGTAGGGGACACTTCCTAAGGAAAGCTCAAAGTTTCCTTCCAGTGTTCACTAGGGGAGATGATGTGGTTTTCTGAAATTACAATTACTCATACACCATTTTTAGCTGCTGCATCATTTCCTTGTTCTTGTTGGGGTTCCTTATTGTCCAGTGCTTCAGAGAAGAGGGTGCTGGCTCCAGAGAAATAACACCAGGGTTGGGAGTCTGAATTATCATGAGGTTGAAGTTTAGGTCTTGGGTTGTGGTGTGGAATGCTTTGCACCATTTCCAAGTGGAAAGGATTTGACTGTGGAACCAGTCTGAGTCATAATTTCCTTTGAGTGGATGGGAAGGAGCAGGAAGGGAAGGAGCCAGCAAGGAATCCAGAGCCAGCTGTTGCTGCCAAGTTAAGCCAAAAGGCTGGTTTTTTTCTTGGATTTTTTCCTTGTTTTATCTTTCAATACTGCTTTTTATGGTTTTCTTTTGTCATTGCTGACATTATGCTCCCTTCACTAGGCTGGGTGGAGTTGCTTTTTGGCACTGCCTGTTAGGCCCATACAGCTGAATGGTGGATTTTGTGTCAGAGCTTCCCATTGATTTCAGGGAGCAGGGCTGGTGCCTTTCTGGGCAGTGGCAGGTGCACTTTGCTCATTTATGGGGTGTTGCTTTTGGTGCTGCTTTGGGCTTCTCCTTTGGACTTTCACCCTGCAGACAAATGCATCAAATGTGCAACGGGTAGCTCTGTCTTCTAGTAAAGCTTTCGGAGGTTTTTTTGTCTCTGTCAGTCTGTCTGTGTAAATACAGCTCTCATGCAAGAGGCAGAGAATTACCTTGTGTGTCATTCCCGAGTGGCGAGTCATCCGTGTGGATTTCCTGTGGGTGGGATGGATGTGTCACGTGCTGGGGCCCTCCCTGGCAGCTGCTGCCGCGACTCACCATGGTGCTGCTCTGCTGTGTTAACAGAAGGACACGTCCGGGGACTACCGGAAAGCGCTGCTGCTCCTCTGCGGCGGAGACGATGACTGAGGGGACACAGCATGTGTTGTACTCCAGCTTTGCAGCCTTCATTAGCATGTCTGCCTGAGGTTTTGTATTTTAATGCTTCGTGGCTGCTTGAATTTATACTAGGATTGCACTTAGCAAAAACGAGCGCTTTGTTATCCCTCCTCTTCCCCACATCCCGGCTTCCAGGAATTTCAAGTGCCTTCTGTGATCTGCGAGAGTCACCTTCATGGATGGTGGGTGCTGAGCACAGAACCCAGTTCTTTACAGGTGTTTTGCTGAAAGAGAAAAAAAAATAATGTATTTCACAATAAATTGAAGATTATCCTTTTTTGCTTTTATTCCTTACATTTCCACTGAATGTTAAGCTAGTTCTAACATGGCAAACAAATAAATCCTTTGTATGTAATATTTGAATGAATTTGCTGAACATATTACAAGCAATCATTGGAAATCTAAAGGACCAATAAATTTTTTCCCCTCTTATTTTTGCTGAAAGAGGTTTTTAATCTACTTTAATGGGTTTTAATCTGTTTTCCCTTTGATATGATTCCACTCCCTCAGACTGTTGGTCTGTATTTTCTCCCATTACTGAGGTTTTTAGGTATCCATGATGTTTTCCAGCTCTACATCTTCATGTCTAGCCTAGGGTATGGGTGCTGTGGTGATGCTGCTGTTCAGTAGAGTTGGAAAACCAAATTACAGGTGCTTGCTGGCATTGCATTCTCATTTTGTGCTACTTTGTCTTTTTCTTCCCCTCTAAAGCTGGTCAAAGGAAGGAAGGAGAGTTGCTGTGCAGTGCCAAAGTAAAGCAGACATGCTGCACTCTAGGACCAGACGAGGATTTCTGGGATGGAAGCAGGTGAAGAAGAGATGGGAAGACAGGGATCGGTTCTTCAGGGATCTTGGGAGAAAAGAGGAGGTTGCAGCATCTCTCCCCCCAGGTTAGCAGAGAGCAGAGCACAGGGTGAGAGAAGCACCAGACTCTTTTATGGGCTGCCTGAAATTTTCTGCTTTAGTTCAACTTTAGTTCATTTAGTTCTGCTTTAGTTCACTTATGACTGGCTCTAAAAATTAAACTGATATGTGTGAAGGAGAATAAAGAGGCTTCTCTTTCATTCTTTGTAAGGTCTCAACATCATGATTCTGAACTTATCAGTCAGTCACAAACATCAGCTGCAGAAACTGCACATTTTAAGAGTCCTCCTGAAATTGATTCTTCACAGGTTATTAAAACTTCGATATTGAGTAAATGTAAAGTTTTAAATTTTTTACACTGTAATTCTGAATTAGTGCTGTCATGCTCTCTTGCTACTTAGTGCTTTGTTTTCAGTGTGAAATATGCAGAGGAAAACATATGGTGTTCAGATTTTGTTTTCTTCCCTTTCCTGAAATGGTCAGCATTTGTCAGTTTTGCTTTTTGTAGAGCCTTTACAAATGTGTTAGCAAGGATTGTTAATTTACAGCTACTCATCATGGAATGACATGGCCAGCTGCACACACTTCAAGCTTGGCATGACCACTGGCCTGGAAATACCCTGGGATAACAGGAGGTTTTGGAGGTTTTTTGGTGGTTTTGGTTATTATCTTTATTTTCTTTTAGGATTTTTTAAAATGATTTAATATTTGCCAAGGCAAAACCATGCACAAAAATCTTTAAGGCACTGCTTTCTAGTGCTTTAAAGCTTAGACACTATATTTAATTTTTCAGCTTCCTTCAGTTTCTTTAGAATTCCTAGGAAAGTAACATCTGTTCTTCATGATCTGTTTTCAGTTTTTTGGTAGATTTTTGGTTTGTGAAGCTATTCCAGCAGAGTCTGACCCTTGTCACGAACCTGATGCTTATGATTTGAATGGAATGATTAAATTACTTGCAGAATTTGTAAGTACTGACTCTGACCGGGAGTCGCGTTAGGGCTCAGTATAGTATCAGTCATCTGCAGGATGTTTTAAGATGCAAATGGGCAGAAGCATTTGAATTTCCCTTTTGAAGTAATTAAACAGAGAAAACAAAGTCTGAGAACCCTTCTTTCTCCAAGAAGTCTAATTAAAATGTAAAGAAGTTCATTGAATTGCAGTATTTCTAGTCTTTACTGTGTAACATCCCTTTAGGAATACAAAATTCGGAATCTCCAGTACAGTGCATTCCTAAGAGGGCTTTAAATTACAGCTGCCAATGAACTAATTTCTTCCTCTGTGGCAATAGTTAATCATTGGTGTGTTTGTTTTTTTCTCTCCATCTTCTGGTTTTGAGTCGGGAAAATTTGTGCTCTGTTCACTTTGTCACAATTGAGAAGTGTTGAGAAATCCTATCAGTCTCTTTGTAAAGTCAGTTTGCAAAGATGAGAGCATGAGCACTAAAATCAACCCTCTTTACCTATGAAGAATCTGTTTTAAAGCAAACTTCAGTAAGTACAATATTGTTGGTTTTCCCTGAAGAGCTACTGTCCCTCCTGCTTGGTTTCTCTGCTCCCCACAGGCACGTGTTTTAGGGGCTCCCATTTTACTACCAGAAATATATTATGACTACATATTATATTCCTCATTTGCTTTCATCACAATGTGTTTAGCTTTGCAGCATTGATCACAATGTATGGGGAAAAGAAATTATTAGCTTCTTTACTTGATTTCCCTCAATTTTGTTATCGATGCATATGAAATTATTATTTTGTTTGATTTAGATTCAGGATAAGTGCTATTCATATTGTTTCTTTATCCCACTTCAACTCCCTGACAGCTGGAATTGCTGTGGGCATCCAATTACTCAAATATATGCTGAGAGCAGTAGTTTATGAACAAGGCAATGTTATGCATGAAAAGCCTAAGCAATAACTCTTCTTTTTGATTTAGTGTGGAATACATCTAGAAGTCGGAGAACTGGTGAGCCATTACAGTGCGGAGTGGTGGGTCACAGCTTTTGTGTTGTGGGGGTGTTTCTGGTGAAATTGTCACTTGATAGCCTACCTGGAATAGGTACATGGAATGTGACTGAACAGCACTTTGTAGGTAACTCACCTGCCCAGTATCTGTGGTTCATCCTGACATTGCATTTCTGACTTGAAAATGAAAAGCCTTCATCTTTTCTTCTCAGTAAAGCATTTATCATGTGGGTATTTCGTCCCTGTCCAACAAAGCATCTGTAGAAACACTGAAACCTCATGAAGTGGCTGCAAATAAACGCTACAAGGCTTTTTCTAGCTGTGCCTTCAAGAAGTGCTGCTGTAATCAGCAAAAAGAGCTAAGTGGAAAGCTTTGTTTCATCTTTTCGTGCCTGTAGTTACAGCTCCATTTCCTCAGGGTGTCAATGGAGTGACTTCAATTCCCGTTTCCCGAATGGGACAGGAGTGTCGCTTTCTCCAGGCCTGTGCCATTTGCTGTGTGGGCAGGGGATGGTGCTGTTGTTCCAAGGAATCTCACGCAGGCCATGGTGGTGCTCAAATTCTCTCATTCTCTCTTGAATCACTTTCTTCTTTTTTTTTTTTTTGGTACCTTTTTCAGATTGCTTTTTCTGGTTTCCTTGACCTAATGTATGAGTCAGACAATTGAGGGTTTTTTTTAATGTTTTGACAGTCTTTTAATGTCATCTTGTGTCCACTATGAAATGAGAGAACACTTTATTGGAAATAGAAGCTGGGTTTATGCACATGACATTTTTATTCATGTTAAGCATTTACATGCTGCAGTCTGAGCATAAACAATATCCACTTTTCCTCCCCAGTCAGTTATGAGAAATGAGAAAATATTTTTTGTTCAACTCATGCATTTACAATTAGAGAATTTAGCAGAACAGATTTTGCTGTGCAGTATTATTTGGTTTACAGAGATCTCTAACCTGCAGTCCCTGAATTACTGCCATGTTTTAGTAAGCCTGAGGTGTTATTTCATATAATTCAAGCACCAGCATAACTGCCCTGCACTGTCCAGAGAGACTGAAAGGCTGTGGAGAATCTGATATTTTAGAAAGTAAATGTGTAATTAGCAGGAAAAACTCACGGAGCAGAAAATACAGGAAAGATGAAGTTTTGAAATTTTTTTCAACTTTCTAACAGTTGTGGTAATGTAGGTGGCCTTTGTAGGATGTCAAGGATGTCATGACAAACTCTTAGAGCAGGAGAGGGGAAGGTTGTTTTAAGACACAAATTAATCTAATCTGGTCTGCTACCATGTGAAAAAATGGCCAAAGTAATCATACACTGATATCTGTGGGAAATGGGCTCATAAACCCTCCTGGATCTGGAGCACATGTGAATAGAATTTCATCTATGGAGTAATCTGGTAGCTTTAGCTTTTTGCCTACTTTTAGCCTTAATTTCAATAGATAGCAGAACAGTAGAATAAAATGTCCAAGTCTTGGTCATTCTTAGACACATCTATGAAATGTGTCATGGCAGTGAGGGAACCTGAAGGAAGGAAAAACAGATAAAAGCCAACTTGTGTAGGCAATTATTTCCACACGCTTTGCAGTAAATGTACTTTCCTCTTACCCTTCCTATTCTCAAAGCCTCCTTCAATAGTAAGAGGCTACAGGCTGCAGATAGAGGCCAAAAGGGCAGGGTAGTGTCTCTGAAATCCACTGAAAATATCATTAGAAGTCTTGCTCTGTATCAGCTGTCAAGTATTCATCACCTGTTCTGTTCTTTCACACTGATTGCTTTGCCTTTGTATGCAGAAATAGTAAATCAGGGAATTTACTCTGTGGATGCCTCTAAAGCTTTATTAACTACTTTACCTATTTATCTCTGCTCACCCTTCTGCCATTTTATGTTTACTTTCAGAAAACAATTTTCTGATGATAAGGATGACTGGAGGAGATTAAGAGTTTATAGATCCTGACTGTGCTGGCACTACAGAGTGAATATGAATGATAAAATAAGAAAAAAAAAAAAAGGCCCATTCATTTTTGATGTGTTTCAGCAGTGGCAGCTTAGCAAGAGAACAGACTTTACACCATGGCCATCCACTGCTCCTAACAAATAATTTTTGTGAGCCAGTGTTTTGTCACTGCTTGCACTTTGTCATATTCACCATCTCAGCAGCTCTGCTTGCAGCATGGGCAATCCCATGTGTGGCCCTCACTTGAAATCATCTTTCTCATGTTGTTCCTTAGTGGACACAGCCAACATTTTCCTTAGCAATGACAGAGACGTAGCTGACATGACCTGTGAAGGGAAGAATGAGGCTGGGGATTTTTAGTTTTGTTTTAGGGGTTTTTTTCTCCTATAACCCTTCCCCTTTTCCTTCCTACTTTATGTTTAGATGTTAAAACAATTTATAGATGATGTTATCTGCAGGTAATGTGACTTGCTGCTTCATAAAGAGCATACACAGTGATTCTCCCATGCAGCTGGGTATAAAGCATCTGTTAACCTTAAGGGCATAACAGAGCAACCACCTCTTAATGCCATTTACAGTGAGTAAAAATACACTGTGATCCATCAAAGGCATCCCCTGGCCAGAGGAAACACAACCCAGACACAATGATTGCCTAATTATTTAACCTGTTTATGTTGTGTTTTGCCTTGGCTCAGCACCTACTGTGTCACCTTCATGCCAGGCTGATGTATCATCATCTATATTTATTTGGAGCCTCTTTCTCTTTGCCTCATCTGTCTTATCAGGCTCTTGTGTGGCAGATGAGGATCCAAGCAGCTCTTGTAGCAGGCATGGCTCGAGTTAACACTGCATTTAAATAAAAGATCACTTGTCACACTTTGCTTCAGTCCATGTGTAGGCAGAGCCTTGATATTGTGACCCGTAGACTGTATATGCTGCCTAGAGACTGAAAATCACTGGTGGGAAGGAAGGATGAACGAGGACTACGAACTGAGGAATGACCAGGAGAAAAGCAGTCATCACTCTTTACTGTTCTCAGACTCGAGGAACCCAGGGGACCCCAGCAACCTTGCCAGGTAGGAAGCTGAGAAACAAAATGAAAGGAAAAATGTGTCATGACATGATGAAGTTAGAGAACTCGCTGTTACATGGCACTGTGGAGACCATGACTACAAATGACGCTTAGAAGACAAGTTCATGCAGAGGTCTATGGGTAAGTTTTAAACCAGATGCGGTATAACTCACACTGTTCCCAGCTGCTTTTTCTGGCAGCCTGCAGGGAGCCCTGCTTCTGATGGATTTCATGACTGTCACTGCTGTCAGACAGTTACTGGATTAACTTAGCCATCCTCGACCTGGGTGCCAGGTTTTATTTCCCCCCCTTACCTCCTTGGCCAGCAGGTTAGTTTGTCTTCCCCATGGCTGCCTGCTGAGTCACAGGTTACAACTGCAAACTATTCCTGTAAGACTTTCTCTACACAAGAAAGTGCTGCATTAGTTAGGAGGCTGTTAATTAATGGCCTCTTGGGACTGACCTTGAGTTGGACCTCAGCCGAGATGAGCTGAAGCCATTCAGCAGAGAACAGTCTGTCAGGAGTATTGTAGGTGTGGCTGGCCCTACCCTGGGGAGGGGAGAAGATGGGGCAGTGTTTTTCAACCTATTTTAGTTTTAAGACTCATCCAAACCTTTTCAAAAAGCAAAAAAAATCAGTGAAAATTAAGGGAAGCTTTGAAGATGGATCTGTTCCTCCCTGATCCCCTCTAATTTTATTCATTTGCATTGGATATATGTGTGAAGACCTTTCTAGTAAATATTTGCAGTGGTTTGTAAGGCTAAGTGCTCAAGGAGTTTTGTTTTAAGCAGACTTCTGCTAGTTCCTAGTCTTGGAAACAGCAGATGAAGAGAGGTATCCCGCCTCACTGCACTCTAGCCTGTGCTTGCCTGCAGTGATGCCAAACTGATGGACAGCAAGGATCTGACATTAGCAGAAGCAGGTCTGTCTCTTTATTCTTTATACATTTCAGGGTGCCCACAGCTTTCAGGGCAGGACACTGAAGCTGTCCAGCATCGAATGGGCTGGCCTGTAACAACCACACCAGATATAAATGAACAGACTAAATTCTATTTATAACCTCCAGTGGGAACAGCCACATCTATGTTTGTCCCCATGTGCTAAATGCTGCCAGTGTTTCTCTCTAGATGCATTTCCTTCTTTCTCCACAGGCTGCTTGCTCAGCACAGATTTACTTTGGAAGGCCTGACAATTGAACAGTTTGGGTTTTGAAGTCCCTTCCTCAAGTTGGTCAATTCAGCCTCGCCAGTAACAGCAAGGGAAAGGTCAAATAGTCAATAGCACAAAACTTTCCAAGCATCCTGAGGCAAGGGACTTGTTATTTTTAAAATGAGAGCATTAAACTTGTGAGTCTTGTGTAGACAGACAAGTCTTGTTTCAGTGTTGGCTGGATTGGCTTTAGCGTATTTTTCATAGTATTGGTAACACTTAAAGTTGTCATTGTAACAGATTGGTGTAATACAGTCAAGTTTATACTTGACCACATCAAAGTCTGTGATTTTTTTCGCTCTGTTTTCACTGTTTTGAACATACAGTCCATGTTTTCAGTCTGAAATAGTAAGTGGTTAGAAAGGACAGAGACAGGATTGTGTTGTAGAGCCCAATCTTTTTCTGCTGGACCGGAAGTGCACTGTGGTTTCTGACAGTGATTTCCCTCCAGCTGCACTTTTCTGCTCTATAAAATTTTGTGTTGCTGTAGAAAACCTGCTCCCTGGAGCAGTGGGGTTTGCTGTATGATACAATCACTTGAACAGATCTGTTTCACCAACAAGGCTCTGCAGACTGGGACTGCCCTGATATCTCTTGGTAGTTGTTTTGAAGGTCATTTCTGTTCCCAGTGGGTGGTGGGAAACCCATCTTTTCAAAGGATCTATTCCAACACAGTGGCTGATGCTTTCCTGGCAGTCCCGGCAAGCAAGAGGCAAGAAGGGGCTGCCCGCCCAAGGGTCTTGGGCCAGTGACACAGGAAGGAGATGCATGGGCTTGGATCAGTTACCTGAAATTATTGAGGATCTTGTGACTGTGGATTCCAAGCCTGGAGAAACTTTGCCAAAACCTGTACTTACACGGTCTGTCTTGTAGTCCTTGTGGATTTAAGCACATAAGAGCTCCATTGGAAGACTTGGATGTAGTTTAGTCTCTAACCTACAGAGTTGTTACAGAATCCTATGTTGGAAATAGCAGTTAAGCTGCAACATGCGTTAAAGGAAGGGGATGAAAGATGGAGCTTTGGTCAGAGCACTCTACCAGAGGGGCTCTGAGAACTGCATGGCTGAGTGCATCTGCAGTGGATTGACAACTTCTACAGAGTCCGTCTGTAATTTTTACATTTTTTCCATTTGAAAAGGTCTTGACATTTTTTCTGTGGGAGCTGTAAGCTTGGCATTCTGAGTGCAAGTGTAATAGGCTTTCACAGCAGTGGTTCAAGAGGCAAGTTGGAAAAGAGGTGCCTTGCCAATTTGCTGTTCAGAAGTTCTGTTCTTTGCTTTTCTGGTAACAGCAAAGTCTCAACCTTTTCTGCAAATTCCAAATCAGCCTTTGTCTATAAAAGACCTTTGAACGTGTTTAACTGCACTCTTCTTTCTCCTAAACTTTCTTGGAAGATTATGGGGCTTTGTCTATAAAAAGAATGCGATTTCCAGTATTGTCCGTGCTCAGTCCACTGTTAGTGAGAAGTGGAATGAACAGAGCAATATAGAGGAAAGGATTACTCCTCTCTAAATTCTGGAAGCATGATTTGATTTTGGCCTTAGATGACAGCAGTTAGGGTCTTTGGGGTATTATGTTGCTCTGAAGTTATCCTGGAAAACAGTGACCTGGTGATATCTCATTCCTTCCCTGATGTCTCTGTTCCAAGGAGCAGTGTGTTCATTTGTTGCTGGCTTGCACAGAGAACTGGGACAGATGAGGAGGGGTGGTTTTGATTCCATAAATGTACTGCCAGTCCTGGAGAAAGCAGTGTGGCAAAGGGGTTACACGGGAGAGAGCTGTGATTAGGGTTAAACAGTGTCAAGTCACAACCACTGAAAGCTGCAATGTGGGCAAGTTTCTTGAGAATAGTGACAGGAAGAAATCGAGGCTTTATGGCACTTTCAGAACAATTGTTGATTGCCTTTCAGTCTCATTTGATGCACACATAATGAAAACCTTGCAGAACACCATGGCTGGCCTGAAAAAATTGCTTTTGATCTCAGACTGTGTAAGCTTATTTTTTTCCTCATCATTTTTTCCAGCGTTACAGTAACAGAAAGTGTGTTATAGAAACTCCTGCAAGAGAACAGGGAGAAACAACCTCCATCCTGAGCCACCAGTTATTCAGGTATGTACTGGTTTGATTTAGTACCCGGAAAACAGAACCCAACAGAGCCTTTTGCTCTGAGAGCCTGTTACCCTTTTATTGGCAACACGGTGCATAGTTAACAGAACTTTTAATAGCTGTAGTCATACCTGCTTTAGAGATGCACTGCCAACTTGAAAACATAATGTCACTGAAGATTTTGTTGAAAATTCCATTTGGGAGAGCTCCCATAGGAATGGTGCACTTCTGGGCATGCCCCAAACCAGACATTAAACATTTAAGCAGCTTCACTGTAGGTTTGCAGTACTTATGTTTTTTCTGTGTCTGCCTAAAATGGCTGAGTGATGTTTTCTGCACTTAACTCTCTGTATCTCCCACCAAAACCCAGAAGGAATTTGCAGCAAAGATGTTCTTTATCCATCTGCTTAACCCATGAGAGAGCCTTTCACAAATGAAGATGGAATTTTGTCATTTTGGGGCTAGCAAAAATGGAAGAAAAAGCATAAGTGTTTGTCCAGGTTCAACACAGCAAGTCTGTGACAGTTCCCCCTTTTCTGGGATCACTGTTGTTAAATCAACAAAATGCTCAGAAAGCTCCAGAAATGTTAATTGATGATTCCTGGGCTGCTGATGGTTGTATGCCATGTAGGAACTCCGACTGGATGTATAGGAGATTTAGAGTTTTGTCATCTTATCCATCATTTTAATGGCACCACTATTATGCATAGATGAGGAAAAAAATATCTACTGAGCTGGAAAATGGACTGAACTGATACTTTTTCTGCATGAAGCCAAATTCAGCTGTTGACTCACTTCTGTTATTAGTTCATCTGGCTTTATGAAGATATGTAATTTAGTTCCCTCCATTTAATATACTTGACAGAGCTTGATAATGCTAAATGGATATTCTGTTTTATGTATCTCTGCTGAGTACAACCGGAGAAAGATCTTAGTTAAGTGTTGAATAAACTCATAAATCCCTCAACAGCAAATTCTGTAAGTGCTCACATTTTGTCACGCTTTTCCCAGCAGAGAGGGGTATTGAAAACAGGGCATAACATTTCCTTAGAAAATTGCTGATTTGTAGAAGTCGCTCTGTGCGTAATGTGGAAAAACAGCAGAGAGGCAGAGAAGAGCTTTCATTATCCATCTCTGCCAGAGACCTGCACCTTTGCAGATTCACTGTACAGAAAGGTAAAAGATTCTTGGGTTTGGTATTGATGTTGAGCTGTGAAGACAGATGTGCCCCACGAAGAAATCACGCACCTTAACATCTTCAAGTTTCAGTAACTGCCAGAATATCTTGTGTAGGGGATTTCAGTAATGCATTGAAAGCTGGAAATCAGACCTTAACAGTTGCCTTGTACAAGTACTGTATTACACAGTACATGTTCAGGTGTAGATTGTGATAGATTTCATCTGGCAGGATTATGCAGCATTTTAATGACATAAACATTACTGAGAAATTGGGATCATGTAGGGTAAATGTGTGACTTTTAACATGTCTGAATAGGCCACTTCAGTAAAGCCTTTTTGCAAAGGGTAGTAGAATTACGCTGCCTCTAGGTACTGTTACTTTGGTCATCAATTTTTACAGAATTCCAACTACCTGCTGCTTTCCTTCTACTTCCATTGGGCAGGTCCATCAAGGTGTTCCTACCTCTTGGCTCCCTCCTCAGGGCTGCACTGAGTCTACCAGCCCTGTCCTTCCCACTCTGGAGCCATCTCTGCTCTGTGGCAGTTTTCTGGGCTATACAGATACCTGGGTTCTGCCCAGAACTGTGTTTTCCTTTGGTTACTACAAGTTTAGGGACAGTTCTTTTCTGCCTTGTGATTTTTGACATCAGGGCACTCAACAGCCAGACCAAGTGATCTCAAATATGATGATGACTTTTAAAAT
The DNA here is from genome assembly GCA_013397795.1 of Orthonyx spaldingii. Lineage (NCBI taxonomy): Eukaryota > Metazoa > Chordata > Aves > Passeriformes > Orthonychidae > Orthonyx > Orthonyx spaldingii. The sequence continues at coordinate 140,844 of VZTJ01002601.1, read as the reverse complement.
CTGTGAGAGTCTGTGGCTGTCTGGAATAGTGACTTTCTCACAGTAACTGATGGCAGAAATTTAGCCTGAGAGGCCCCCATCATAGTGAATTTACACTTAAAGAATGACATGAAATACAGAGGTGGCTTTCCTTGACTGGTAAATGCAGGTAATCAATAAGGCCTTTACTGGCTGATGGTCGAATTCAACATCTTTTTCATGGTTTCTAATATGTAGTCACAAATTATAGTTTAAAGAGATTTTAGGCTGTAACAAAATGCTCTTGTTCAAATAGATGACTGTTTCCAGGACCTGCAGAGAGGAAAGAGGGAAGGGAATGAGAGAAGACATGGAAAGTCATGAAAGAGGAGGGAACCTGGAACACCTTGACTTTTGCATGGGGTTGGCAATCGCGTAAGAGGGAAGGTGTCTGCCTTGGCAAGCTGGAGCTGGGGGCAGGGAAGTCCAGGGAAGAGCTCTGCCTTCCCAAAGCAGAGCTGAGAAAGCAAGGCAGGAAGAAAGGATCTCACCATGACAATACCACATTATTTTATGGCCGTCTCGCTCTCAAAATGTATTTCCAATGCCAGCACTGAATAGCTGCTTTATTTTGAGTGGGGAGGTAAAACATTTTCTGGGCAGTGAGTAGAAAAAAGGTAATGCATGCATTTACATAAAGTCTGAAAAATGTGGTTGAGTAATAAATCAGACTTGTCTTTCTTTTGTTTGTTTTGATGTATGTGATGTGTTTTCCACTCTAGTAATCGCTGCAAGTTCGAGTGAAATACATGAGGCTGTCTGGTGGTACCACAAGAGACTTATTTTCTCTAGCTTACAACCTTCTGGTACTTTGAAAAAAGAAGTGATTTAAAGGGTGACAGATATTTAGCCTGCTCTGTGAGGCCTGGCTCAATAAATAAGTACAGAGAAAAATGAGAGGGGAGACTTCAGTGGGGACTAAGGAAATGTGATGTTGTTTTGAATGAAAAGTGTTAGAAAAATGTTAGGAGGCATTGGTTTTTCTAGATGGTTGTATAAAACCAGCTGAAATAAATGCTCAGAAAATGAAATGCTAATATGCTGGTACAAGAAGTAAGATTAAATTACTTTTTTGTGATTAAACTTAGATGAATTAAAACAGTGCATATTAATAAAGCCCTTGGAAATCAAGGACTGAAATTTTTTCATAATGTTAAGACAAGACAGAACATTGTACCCTTGGGCTATTTAATTTCTTGTGTCTACTGAGGTTTGAGAAAAGGTGACTTTTTTTTT
>VZTJ01002601.1:89063-139581 GCA_013397795.1 Orthonyx spaldingii | reverse complement strand
TTTTTTTTTTTTTTTTTTTTTTTTACGTTTTTTGGGTTTGTCTTAATTTATATTTCTGAAAAAAAATGTGAGTTTTTGGGGGGGTGGGGCCTGGATATTGGAAGGTGTTGCTTTTCTCTTTCCACGATTTAGATGAGATAAATACAAGTCTCACAGAAATAAAAACAGAATGCTGGGAGGTATTTGTTGCTGGCTTGAATTGGTGTCAACCAGAATCTCACTGGTGAATTAGGCACTCAACAGACCAGAGCAAATGAGTTTGTTAGTTTGCATATATCTGAACAGACAATTCTTAGAGTTTTTTTGTTTTGTTTTGAACTGGCTATATGGTAAGCTAATGCAGATTAATTAATTGATTAGCTAACACTTACTGAAGAGTGAGCTCATGATCTCTGTTAGAGCAGGCTTGAAGCAATGATTTTTGCACAGTAACAACCTGCTTGTAGTAATGGTATAAATGCAAATTTACTTTATGACCTTTAGCAGAGTGCCAACTGGTTCACAAGACTGTGACTTAAGAGTTCAAAAAGATGAAAATGGAATAATTAAACAGAAAAGCTGTGAGAAAATGCATCTAAAATTGCTTGAGTCAGATCTTATCACTGAAGTGCTTGAAGCCACACCTAAGTTGGAACCCTCTCTGTCAAATGGGGAGTCCAGTCACTGTTTTGTTGAAAACCAGACAAATCTCCATCTGAAAGAAGATACCACACTTACATGTCCTTAAAGTGCTTAAAAATTGTGTGCAGCAGAAGGAAAGTCTTCATTCAGTTTCTTGTTTGTGCAGATGGATTTGTGTTTGTAAAGTGCAAGCCCCAAAGCACCTCTCTTCTCAACAGGGGTGAAATGGGTCTTGCTATTTGTTTTAGGTAAGGTTTCTTGTTTACTGTGGAAAGCTGTATGAATCAGTGGAAAATGCTTCCTGCAGGTACACTGGGGCTGACAGCTCTTGGAGCTTTTGCATTTTGCCAGTATATTCCGTAAAATATGGTCTGTTGGACACAACATAAGAAACACTTTAGATTTTGGAGCTTTTAAAGGCAAAGCACAGTAAATGCTCCTTGTCTGTGCTTCTTGTTTCTCTAATGTACCTCTGATCTGCTTTCCGATTACTTTTTCAGTGATTTGGATTGTGGCCCCTTAGTCAGTGAATTAGTTTCTCACAAAGGAGCAGGAGCCTTGAAGATTTCCCCTTGGATGTCTTGTTTAAAATACCATTTCTGTCTCCAGTGTGGGCCACACTGAAAATCAGCAGAAGCTATGCACTAGCTGAATGTAGTTAGTGCTGCTGTGACCCTGCTGGTGACAAGGAGGGACCTGTCCTACTGACAGATCCTGAATTGCAGTGCTGTTGATTTTTCTTACTCTACTGAGCAGGACTCAAAAGCTGTTGATTTGGTTTTTTCCTCTTTTATAAAATATTAGGCATTTACCAGGACACAGCAAGTTGTAAGGGAAGTTGATATGTGAGGAGACAAATCAGCACATGTACATGGATTAAATGCACCTTCTGCTGCCCAGTATTTTTCCTGGGACTCCTTTGACATACTCAGGGATGCTCTTATCCTCTGTCTTGCATCTTGTCTCAGCGATGCAGTTGACCGGCTCTGCCAGTCCCTTTATAGCTCTGTTTCATTCAGGATGAAGGCCTTAGGCAGGGAAAGAGGAATGTCGTAAAACATTTAATGACAGAGCCATCTACTGGTTGTGTGCTCTGGTTGCCTCCAGCTGTGTGACTGCTCAGTGTGTGTCAATGTTTATATTTATTTTTAAACACTTAGAAATACGATTAGCTCTGAGCCCTCTATCAAATCTATCTGATGTTGGCTCAGTTGCACCCAAAGTTATTGCAGGTTTGGGAGAAGGTGGCAAGGAGCAATGGTCGAACAAACAGCATGAAATTGCATGGCTTGTGCCTCATTTCCACAAGGCTGGCAATAAAAAATTGATTTTGGGTGTAAATCTACAAAGATTTGTAGGCACACAAGCTGACAGTAAATACCTGGTCTTTGATCTGGCATTAAATTTACATTGAAAGGAAGCTTTGGAGTTCATATAGTCCAACCCAAGACTAGCTTTAAAGTTAGGTCTGGTTGTTCAGGGGCTTGTCCAGCAGAGTTTTGAATATCCCCAGGAATATCCTCCAGCTTTGCTGAGCAGTCTGTTCCAGTGCTTAGATGCTGTTGCTGTAAGTATTTTTCTTACTGCTAGTCAGTTTTCCTTGCTGCAGCTTGTGCCAATTAGTGTTAATCTCTTTTACTGCCAAATCAATGACTGCATTACAAGTATGCAGAGACAGCTGAGGAGCAGGAGAGCAAACTCTTTCTCTTCTTTATTATGCTGTTACAAATGAAAAGACATCTCATTTGGCTGTGAGCAAATGTCCTGAAAAAATGGGCTTGCTTCTGGTGAGAAGAGAAACAATCACAGTGTTTTGCTTAGAAAATGCACAAGCAGATAAGTTTGATTAAGGAAAAAGAAATTAATGCAGCACAAGTAGGAAGTGGAGCTGTAAAACTGAGATGAGGCCCATGAGGTACCATCCTGTGCTCGTACTTGCACACTCTGGCTCCCTTGCCCTCATTTTGGGCCCTTTGGGTTGGGCTATGATACAGCGACCTCATATAATTTACATTTAAAGTCACTTTAAATGATACCTTTGCATTATCTTTAAGGCTTTTTTGACTCCAAGCTTTCTCAAAGGGAATGGATTCTGGCAACAGTTTAAAATAGATTAGGTAATTCTGAATTTTGAAACAGGGAAAATAAAGCATTACAGAAAAGGGAATCGATCCCATTTCTTTTATGACCTCCCTGCTGCTGTGAGGATTTTATATATGGATTTGCAACTGCTTAGAGGAAGACAAAGTACTCCATACTTTTTATGGAATAAATAACTCCTAGGCTTCTTGGCTATCTCAGTGTTATGGATGCTACATAAAGGAACGAGTAATATTGTAGTAATGGCAGACTAGGAGAAAGTGGGGAGAAGTATAGTGGTCACAATTTCATGTGCATTCTGGAAAAGCTGTCATTGTAAGAAAGGAAAAAACTGCTTTTTTCCCTCCACGTCAGTGTCTGATGTCTTCAAAAGGGTCTGGCTGCATCTTTGTTTTTCTTTGTGTGAACAAAGATGTCAAATTCAAAAATATCAATAAGTTGTTTCTGTTGTCTCATATTGACTGAGTAGTTACAAGCCAAGCTTCAGTGAGCATTATTAATGAGTAGAGAGCAGTGGCTTCCTGCTTGGTATATATCCAAAGTAAACTGCAAATAATGGTGAGCATTTTATTTTATTTTCCCCTCTTGAATTTTGTTCAATAACTTCTCATAGATTTGTGCAGATTCTGGTAATGAAACTGAACACAAATGATGCAAGTTCTCAGTGATGGCAATGCAGGCTGCTAATCTGGAGGGTGTAAAAGGAAGTAACCAGCACATGGATGTAAATTACAGACACTGTACTCTAACAATAAATTGTAAAGTACCTTTTGACTGTCAGGACATTTTTTTAAAATTCCTGGATATTTCTTGACCTGTCTTTAAACCTGACTGTATCAAGCAAAGTCCTAGGATAGCTGCAAAAGAGCCACTCACTGGTGTTCCTTTCTGTAGGTGCCCCCCAACTCTGTGTCATGCCATGCTCAGTTCTCGTTTTGTTGCTGTGCTGCTGGCAATTCCTGCCCAGGTTGTAATGGATAATCCAAAATTCAATTCCAGGTGAAGAAATCAGGTTTTTTTGGGCTGTATGTAAAGGCGTCTGTTTTGGTGGTTCATTTCAGGAAGACACTGTAGGGAATTCATTTTGAGATTTGCTGGTTGGCATAAAACAGGCCTGAAATGATGACAACAGAAGAGGTCTTGGGAAATCTGCAGGAGTTAATGCTGTTGGTCTGAAAGGATGTCACACAATCCCAATATTTCATGGAGCAATGACCAGCCTGCCCAATTATCTGTTTGTCTGCATCTGCTGTGAAAAGTGTAGATTTTCCCCTGTGCTCCTCTCCCTTGCCACAGGCTTTGTGTAGAATCTGTTTCAGTTCTGCACAAAGATAACGTTGACTGAAGTCCTGCAGACTGACTGGATGTGTTTCTTTGGTTCTTAATCAGCAAAACATTAAATGCATGTTGTTTTGTTTTCCCTGGCATTTAAGGTCTGGTGCATGATTTTAAAGAAAGAAAATGGAAAATGGTTATTTAAGTGAAGCAATTTTTTGGGGAGCATGTTCTGTTAGGCTCGCTGGCTTACTGGAAATGTCATCCCAGCTGGTGTGAGACCAGTGTGGAGTCAACAGCCTCTTGCTAATTGAGATGCTTTCTGTATCCTAGTCTTGCTTTCTGATATGGAAAGGAGAGACTCTTGAATCTCTGGCATGCCTCTGTTTTGTATATGGCTCAAAATAAGATTGCAATACATTATTTAGTGGCTGCATTATAAAGGGGATGTATTTCCTGTGCCTTTAGAAAGCTGTGATTGAACATTATGAGGCAACTGGTTTATCAGCACTACAGAAGAGGAGGAGAGTGGCTCTACACTTCAAAATTGCCCCTTGGAATTTGCATCAGAGCACTTCTGAGCTCCTTCTGTAATTCAGTAAATGACTGACATGGCTCAGTTACCTCCAGTGGTATTCAGAGTAAATCTGCCTCAAAAGCAGAGCAAAAGAAAGCAGACAGACATCCACAGGTGGGGACTGCTGGTTTAGGAAGGGATAGATGCTGCCAGCATGCTGTGCTCTCTGAGGTGGGCTTCAGGAGACTGAGCTTCCCTACATGGAAATACCTGGGGTCTGGCAAAAGGCCTTTTTGCTCCAAATCTGCCCTTGGGGACCATGACTGTAGGTAATGATATCACAGGGTTAGCCTGCCTGGGCTCTGTTTAATATTGCAGGGATTGAGGGCCTTGGGGAAATCAGTTGTTGCAGAAAAATGGAGTATTTGAAGGTATTAGGAGCAAGTAAAAGTTTGAATGAAAGCAGTCAAAATCAAGGAATTATTTGTACCAGAAATTGTTTTTCTGCTGCAGAGGTCTAGTGCAGCAGCTCTCAGCTACTGCGTGCCTTAGAGAAAGCCTCGTATGAAGTCCCTTAGGCCAGGAGTGAAGAAAAATTGTAATTATACATATTTTGGGTGATCATATCCTGGCTGAGGTCTCCTGTAGAGTCATGGTCTAATGAGGAAAAAGTCATGAGGTTGCTTAGGAGATTTCTTGTTTGAAAACACTCCAAGCATAAAAGTGCAAAAGAACATGAAACTCAGGCTCATGAGATATCAACCTAAGGGAAAACCTGGACTATTTTACGTGTTTATTACTCTTTAAAGGTACTGGCAGTGAAGCATGGAATTAGAGGGCAAACTTCAGTCTCGTGAATATAAGTTCTTATGCCTTCAAGAAACCATTATAAGGTGGAAAAAATGAGGCGTCAACTTTATTGCCTAAGCATCTTTCCAGGATTTTTCAAACTGTTGTCCCTGAAACAGCTGTCACAGCAACATTCAGAATCCTCACGACTGCGTGAGTCAGTCATCCCTTGGGTGTCACTTAAGTTGCAGACATTTTGCATAGTAAACAAAGATTTTTTTTTTTTCTTGCCCTGTGGCTCTAATTATCTGCCGTGATGCTAAAAGGAGCAAAACTCCTTTGGTGTAAAGCAGTGTTGCCATTTTATCCTGGCTTAATTAAAAAAACCCCAAACCCCCAAACACTAAACAAACAAAAAACCCACCCCAAAATTCAGTTCCTGTCTGTGTATCTTACGGGTGAGATTCCTGAATGCAAATATGTCACTACAGCTGTATCCAGCAACATCCTATTAAGGCATGCCAACAAAGCTGGAGACAGGCACATCACAGATTTTCATGCATAGAGGCAATCAGAATATGGATGCAGATCCCTTTTCAGGTTTATGATGTGCATCACTCTCTTTTGTGCAGGTTTAAACTATCTTGTCATTACTGTGGCATTGGTAACCTGTTGCCATGCCATCCATAACAGCTGTCAGCTCTGGAATTGCTTCGTCTGGCCAAAGTGGTGTTTATTAGCTTGTCATGATGTACAAATCCTTTAATCTGCTCCTTTGCCATTCCTCTGGCAGCCTGCTCAGGGATCAGGGCTGCTGGTGGCTGCGGATTAGGTAACCCTTGGCACTCTGGTTGATGTCACACAGAAGCATTTGGGATGTAATGTGGGAGCTTCACAAAAGCTCTGCACTGAGAAACATGAGAGCTGGGCTACAAGATGTTATTCTGTAACTTTCTGAAGTGGGGTTTTGATTTTCAGTCTGGCTCTTCAGCTCGGGGCTGCCATCTGTGTGAAGAACAACAGGAAAACGCAGCAAGTGTTTTCTCCAGCCTTTGGAGAGTGAAGTGTAGGACACTGAGGATGTGGGTGGAAAGGCTCTGTGGAGAGAGCCAAGAGGTCGCTGCTGCTCACGTGGAAGTGCAGCCCTTGAGTTTCAGGCTGCTGCAGAACAAGCAGCTTTTCTCCCTGCCTGTATTCTGCTGTAGTGGAACAACTCTTGGAGCTGGCTCTTGTGCTGGCTGTGGCACACCAGCGATGCTCTAGGGCTGCATTTCTGCATGTTGGGTGAGACTTGAGCCTTTCAGGTAGACTTACAAGATCTTTTCCATGAGAGCAAACTGAAAAGAGATTTATGGATTTAAAAGTCAGAGAAAATCACTGACTTGGTTTTTTTTTTCCTACCTAAAAGAGTTCAATGGCAGGCAAAACAGAACAGGGGAGGAATTGTAATGCTGTCTTCCCTGTGTCCTACCATAGTGGTGGTTCTGCATTTGTTTTGAGCACTTTTTGTTAACAAACCCTACTGAGGCCCTTCAGACACTTGATTCTGTGTGTACCTTTCTGTTTGCCAGGCTCCACTTGGGCTGCTGGCTGGATTTCCATCTCTTTCCCAGCCTGTATTTTTTGGTCTTGAAAACTTCTTCCTCTGATGCCTGCAGAGATGCTGCCAAAACCGATCTGCGTAATCCTTTCCTTCTGGAGTGGAGTTGCTTCCACAGCTTTAACCAGGACTTGGGCAAAGCATGACTTATTTTGCTGCTGAGCGATGGTGTTTAAAAGAAACTTTGTTCTGTGACTCAAACCAAACAAATTGATTGCACTTAAATAACTGATGGATCCATGCATAGCAACCGATGTGTCCCCAGAACAACTGAATTGTGTGACACATACAGGAAAGGTAGAAGTATAAAAAAAGCTTATTTTCCCTACTGTTATCACGCCGCAGGAGGTTGGTGCTTTTTCTCTTGATTTTGTATGTCTAAAGTAATTTCATCATATTTAGCAATTACTTCAGGCTCCCAGCTGTCAGAGGGGTTGGAGGGAGAATTAAGCTTATTCTCCTTAGCTGTTCTGCTCTTTCAGAAAATAGCTCTGATTTTTCAGAGTGGATGAATACCAGGATCCTTAGGACCTCCAAGGAATTCAGGTGGGAGGATTCTGTTTAGTGAAAAGAATTAATGAAGTACTTGTGGACCAGTGAATGGCTTGCTGCCGTACCACGGGTCAGAGGGTGCTCTTGGTTTTGAGGAGCTATTTGGGGAGCAGGTAAGGAATTCTCTAGTACCCATTCACATGTGCTTAGGTTGCAGAGTGATGTACAGTGTTCAGCATTTCTTTATATGTTGGGGCTCTCTCATTTAATGTGTTAGAGAAACATGAGCAACTTTGAAATGAAAGACTTTGTCTTAGCAAGGACTTGACTTTTTTAATAATGAGGGAGGATCGTCATGTGTATTTGGTGGACTCATTGGAATATGGAAAGTTTTAATTCTAATATTGAAAATATGAAACTTTTGGTTATTTAATGTACTGCTTACTGATAAGAGGTATATATATGCTTCTGGCTGTGGGAGGACTGCCAGTTTGCAAAGCTAATTTATGTACAAGAAGATTACTTCTAGATAGGAGTAGTAGCTCAGGGCCAGAGATCTCGCTACGTGGTCAGAAAACTTTACCGTTAACTAGGAAAAGTGCAAACTAGCACATGAAAATAAAAAAAATAATCCACGTGAGGAGATGATAGATCTAAGGCAGAAACTTGGAAAATAATGTAATGCAAAGAGAAACTTAAGGATGGGTGAGTAGGTGACAGCTGCAGTGCAGTAACTGCAACAGGAGCCATTCTGGCTGGTCTGGGAGCCTTGTTACCAAGCAAGGAGCAAACCTACTGATCCATCTTTGTAATTTAGAAGACTGGATTGAAGATACCAACTAGACAAAGATTTTTCATCGATGGAGTCTTAACACAAACTGGAAGGTAATGAAAGGATTGATGTGTTACAAACATTAAGCAGAAAATAGAGGAGAATTGATTTATTCGGCTACAACAAAAAAAATGGGACAAAATCAATACAGGTACAACAGGATGAAATTTTCTCATGGTGAGAACTACTGGCTTTGTAAATGGATTCCTGGGAAGCACTGAACCCTCATTGCTGGGACTATTTTAGAACCTGTAGGGATGAAAAGCTGGTAAAGGTCCAATGAAGAAAACCAGTCTTGGTTAAGAGAGAGAGATGCTTTAGCTCAGTGATAAGGAATTTTCCCTGCTTAGGACAGCGGAGAAGCTTTCCAGTAGCCTAAATGAGGAATGCGTTATTGGTTCCATTTTGTTCCCTCATTGCTTCATGACTTCATTTTTAGAGAAGTCTGGAATGGGAAGGCCACATGTAGTGACCACCCTGAGGCTGCCAGAGCACCTGAGAAACAGCCCCAGGAGGTGCCAGCAGCCCAAGGCCTTTCTTTGGGGACTGCTGGGCATCTCAGTGGGGGAAGATTCTCTATGTAGCTCCAACAAGGACCATAGTTAACATTTGTAGCCTTGGATACTTGTTACTGGATTTAATTTCAAAATTGGGATTGTGCTCATTGTTCTCATACATGAAAACCCTGATGCTGAAAGCCTGGTTTTAATATACAGTGAACGTGTCTATTGGGAAGATTCCCACTTGCAAGCTCTGCTGGTAGTGTAGAGTGGCTGCTATACCAATTAAATTGATCATGTGCTTGATTATATGTAATTTTGAAAGCTGACTTCAACATGAAGTTAAACAACAGCTTCAAACAGTGCTGCTCTGGAGTGAAGTGACAGCCCTACCAAACAAGTATTTTGTTACCAGCATAGTGAGGGATTATTTAGTGATATGACATTTACAACTCTTTAGTGGTAATCTAAGGGCAGTGACCTCATGATAGCATTCAGGATATCTTCCTTTATGGGCCATCTTTATGGGAAGATCATTGGTGGCGTATTAACAATGGACCAAAAGTGAACCTTTTTCAGTTCATCTGTGCCTGAACTTTCCTTCTACTTGTGTTTCCAGTATTTTCCTCTCAAACACTGTTTCACAGAGGTGATATTTTCCTTTGTTGTAACTGTAAGCACAAAGCCTGTACCTGGTGCAGGAGTGTACACAGCCCCTCTGTTCCAGTTCTGGAAGTTGGAATGCTTCCCCAGTGTCACTTTCATGGGATTTGAGCAGTCATTAAGATGTTATATACTTCTCCTTTCCTTTCTAGCCCTTCTTGGGAAGATCAAGGAATCTGTGAATGTAGCTCCCATTGCATCTTGCAGCATTTTGTTGATTATGTTATACGTGTTTTGTTTTGCAGAAATCTGTTTATATAATTTTACTTAGCTTGGGATATTCTATCCTTGAGGGGGAACACTTGAACTTGAATTATTTGACAGATTAATCTCAAGGTGTGTTTTTCATTCAAATCCCATGTTTAATTTAATACTTGGTGTATTAGCTTGCAAAGTTAAAAATGAAATAAAAGGAAATTTTGGGTTTCTTTTTCAAAGAGCTATTCCAGGCATACATGTGGTATTCTTGCCCCCAAAGCCTATCCCTCTCCCTTGTTTCTTCTGGTTTTTTTCTTGTATCACCTTTGATACACTTAAATAATAGAATCACGGAATGGCCTGGAAGGGACCTTAAAGATGATCTAGTTCCACCCCCTGCCATGGGCAGGGACACTTTCCACTAGACCAGGTTGCTCAGAGATCAATCCAACCTGGCCTTGAATACTGCTAGGGATGGGGCATCCACAGCTTCTTTGGGTAACCTGTGCTAGAGCCTCACCACCCTAATAGGAAAAAATTTCTTCCTAATTTAAACCTCCTCTCTGTCAGTTTGAAGCCATTCTCCCTTGTCCTGTCACTCAAGGCCCTTGTAAAAAGTTCCTTTCCAGCTTTCTTGTAGGCTCCTTTCAGGTCCTAGAAGGCCACAATTAGGTCATCCCAAAGCCTTCTCATCTCTAAGCTGAACAATCCGAATTCTCTTTCCCTTTCTTCTTAGGAGAGCTGTTCCATCCCTCTAATCCTCTTGCTGACTGGCTCCAACCATGTCCTTCCTGTGCTGGGGAACCCAGAGCTGGATGCAGCACTCCAGGAGGTTCTCACCAGAGCAGATTAGAAGGATTTGGTGGCAGCTGGGGAAACAGCTCATGAGTTTGTACAAGTTAAGCTTGGTTTGTGATGTGTATGAGCCACAGAAGGAAAGGGTAGGTCTGACTGGGGCATAATTGTGCCTTGGGCATCTCACTGTGCTGAAGGCAATGGAGAGGGTGAAGCCCTGTGGTGTGGAGCCTGTGCCAGGCAGCAATTTCTGCTTATCACGCTCATGTAGGATGGCCTTCTTGGCTTTGACTTTCATTCAGTTTCAATGTGCATTTCACAGAGCAACTGTCCTCTTTGTGACCTCTGGCTGTAAACACTGAGAAATGAAGAGCAGAGGAGGAAGGCAGGTTGTCACAGACTGCTGGCACTCACCGGCTTGGGACTGTTGTAACAGCACTTGCTGTGATTTGGCACATGGACCTCATCTGAAGTGGGCTGCAATCTTTTAGTAATTGCCTAAAATGAATTAAAAGGTACAAGCACAAGATAATTAAAATGTTCCTCTGGAAGCCATAGAAAGCCCTTCTTTAGTATTGCTGTAGTAGTCTGATAAGGGTTGTTTGTGTGAAGAGTTTGCCCAGCCCCCAAAGGATGCACCAAGAGCCTTATTGGCAAATGAGGTGATGATGAGGTGCTTTCTGCATGTATTTCCTTCTAGGCTGGAGGCTGACCTGGAGCTCTGTCCACACGTTTGCCATGAGAAAGAATTTCTTGCTGAGGGGAAGTTTGGGTGAGTCCCAGCACTTTTTCTGTTCCCTTTAGGCAGGTGACAGAGTTTTCTGAAGGCAGAATGAACTGCGTTTCCCTCAGTGCCAGTGTTACAGTGAGACTGGCAACAGACCCAGTCTTAAAGGTTATGGGCACCTGCTAAAGCCAAACCTGGGATGGGAAAGGGAAGTGAGACACCTGCTGCATTCAGTTCAGACTTAGGGGAATCGTCTGTGTACAGACAGCCTGAATATGGAATGCAAACTATCTCTGTGACACCCATTCATCTCTGCAAGTCTAGCTTTCTTTGCTGATGTGTCAAATACAACATGAGAAGGAGAGGGGCTTCCTGATGAACATCTCCCAAAGGATTCAGTCTGCTTCACAGGATTTTATTAGTTACAGTGAGTTTGACAATGGCTGTATCCTCCCAAAAAGCCAAAGGATCCTGGTGTTGTGCATTAGGCTGTGTACAAAACCCAAATGTCACAGGGCTGCTTCTGGCTTGGGATGTTGTCATGGGGGCATTAACAATTCTGCTTGAGAGTGCTTGCTGAGAATAGGAATAGGGAGAGAATTTAAAGCAGGGAAAATGTAATCACCAATTTTTGGAGTTAGAATGGTGAGCTCTGGAAGAAGCGGGGGGACATTTTAGCAGTGTGGGTAGTTGAAATATTTATAAAAATAATGCATCATTTATGTGAACAGGAAAAAATTGGATGTTTTCTTTCAGTAGCTGAAATCCCTTAATGACCTTTCAGGTTGTGTTTGATGCTGCCTGCTGAGTTAGGATGGCAGTGTAAGTGGCAGAGAATATTTGGGGTTTGTGGGGAAAATAAAAGGGATTTCAGAGCAGCCTGGTTTTACAGTAAGATGGGAACAGATCTGCTTTCCCTGCCAGTGAGGGGCAGGCCCCTTTCCAGAGCTTCCAAACAAGAGGCAGGGGAGGAAAGCAAGCCTACATGCACTGTCTTTGACTAAAGAAAGGAAGCTAATGAGTGTTAATGGAGGGAGGTATGGGGCTAGATTTACCCTCTTTTCAAAACAGCTGTTTAGGTTTTGTTGTGTTCTTTCACATGAACTCATGGGTTGCTGTGATTAATCCCAGGCTTTTTGCTCTGCTTAGTGCCCTAATAAACATATAAATTAGCTCTTTCCCTAAATATTCCTTCATTAGCAATGAGCTGAGTTAAATAAAAAGTATCAAATACACGTTCGCTTAAAGCCTCTGTTGCTCAGTCGAGGGCTGCTCAACTTCCAGAGTGGGAATTGTTCACCATCTGCTGTGATGCTATTGATACACAGCAGGATCTGCTCGAGAGCCTGCAGCTTATGAATTTCTCACCTTTTTTGAATCAGTGAAGACTTGGATGTGCCACGTTTCTTAGAGGAGCAAGAGTTGAGCTTTCCAGGTGGTAGAAGCAAGGTTAGTAAGGGCACACCCCAAGTACCCTGCTGAGAGCTGGGGAACCATGAAGTCCAAATGCTGTGCCTCCCAGAGCTGAAATCACCAAAACACACAGATCTCATGTTTTGTACCTTGCCTGTAACTTAGTGCCCAATTAGTCATCCCTCTGTACTTCATGTACTGATTTACACTTGTGCAGTGTGGCTGTAAAATATTTCAGCTCTTTATGGTTTGTAGTCATATACTTGGAAATAATTGCACAGGGTACAGAGACGTGGAGAAATGGGACAAAACGTGTGCCGTTCCTCCCACTGTTCTGGTGCTGCCAGGTTGGGTCGATAAACCTGAAGTAAAAGTTTTTGTTGAAGGTGAATGCAGGAACGAGACCTTTTAACTCTGTGATTGTGATTTTGATGCTTGTGGTCTTCCTCTAAATTTAATTGCCGTACTTCTGTCTCATCTTTGATTGGTTTTGTCCTGCATTTGTAGTGAAACATGATGGAAAAATAAATCGGTGGAACAGATTCTATGCTAACTCTTGCTGTTGTAAAAATAAGCAAAATATTTTGTGGAATCTGTCAATCTTAGAAGTAGTTGAATATAACCTGGTTCCATCTATAGTATGTTAAAATAGCCTTTTCCTGTTTTGTTTCTATCCTGTGTAATCTTAAATAATTTTCAATGCCTTTGTATCCACTTCTATGTACCAATTGTCCTCACTAGTAAAAATGAAATCCACTTACAGTTCTGAATTGAAATAATAGTCCAGTACTTTTGAAAAAAGGTTGAGGTTTTTCTTTTCTGTTTCTTTTGAGATTAGGTGTTTGTTTGTTTGTTTGCTTCTTTGACTGCTGTTGTTGACATTTTCATTCAGAACAGAAAAAAAATCACTATTAGAATTTCCCATATGGCAGAAGATCCATCTTTTTAAACAGCACAAGTAGTTATTTAGCCTTTCAGTTAAGACTCTTGGAATACTGTAATTGTCAATTGTAAAGCTTTGTGTTGGTGGTACATCTTTTTAAAATGGATAGTGTGGGTCTTCTCAATTACGTTTTAATTGAAATTAATTTGGAAACCTGTACATGAAGGGCATGGTAAAATATCCTTCCCAAGGCTGCCATTTGCTCATAGCCAAATACAGGTCAGCAGGTGCTTTGGCAAGGAACAGCAGTGAAAGCCATTATTAGGTGAATAATGCTGACGGATGGCAGAGATCCCTCATGGCAGAACAGGGGCTGCTCTTCCATTTCTCTCTTTTTCCCTGTATGCACAAGCCTTTATTTCTTGCTGTTTGATTATTTTACTTATACAGCTTTTTTTCCCCTCTCATTCTATTCTGAGTAGAACATCTTATTCCAAGTAGAACATTTTATTTGGAAAAGCTGTAGCCAAACAGAAGGACTGGAGAGGCTGACCTACTGATTCTCTATCATTTTGCATAGTGCAATTGTTTATATTTTCAAAAAGAGGCAGTAGAATGATGCCTGATACATGTGTAGTGGGCTGTATAATTTTGGCTTAAATAGGTGATGTGCAAAGAATGTAAAAATCCAGCTTATGTTTACCACCTAAATGCTTTCATGTATGTGGTGCTTTTTCTTTATAACATGTTTAACCTTAGTCTTCAGTGCCATGCAAGTATTATGGCAGAATTTAACAGCAGTAGCCTTGTATAACCAGAGCCCCAATATTAATGCTAAAAGTTACTTGTTAATATTTAACTGGATATTTAATGGCTAAGGCCAATATTCATTTTCAGTACTAGTTTTTCTAGTAATCTTCTGTAAGGAGTCCCTTTGGTATGTGTCATCTTTAGACCATGTTCGTCATGCCTCTGCCTGCTCTTCATAACTGCACCTCAGAACCAGCTGCTTGGAAATGCTGCTGGTCCCACTCAGGAGTTGGGATGGCACTTTTTCATTTGCTAATTACACTTTTTTAGCCCCCAGGTCTCTCTTTTTTCCCTCTGGCGTGGTTCGGTCACTAACGTGTTCAGGAATCTGATTTTAATACCTTTATTTCCCTGTTATGCCCCATGGGCGGCTGGTTTAGTCTCAATTTACATTTTGCATAATTAACTCTGAGCTTTAAGGGCACTGAGCAATTCACTTGTGGTAGATGCCACTTTTCAGAAGATGTGCACTTGGCTGGCACGGAGCTCATGTTTTGTTCATCTGGGGTTTTAGCAGCCCCAGTCCCAGCACTGCCCAAAGTTGGAGTTAGTGTTTGAGGGGTGGAGGCTGCACATTTGGAAGTGTTGGAGGGTGAGGAGGAGGCTGGTGCTGATAGGGAAGAGGGATCAGTGGCTGGTGCCTGACCCTGACCACGAGTCAGGCAGCAGACAAGGCACAGGGGTACAGTTGGTGCTACAGAATTTGGGAGCTAACAGCATCACAGCTGTGTGTTTAAAGGCTTGCTGGGCTCTGAGGAGGCTGCATTCTGGAAAGCAAAATGACTACAGTACCAGTGGGCTGCAGGGTTATGGGTAAACCGAGAGATAAATGTGGGAGTGCTGTCAGAGGCTATGAAACAAGGGGCCATAAGGTTCCCAAGGTTTCATTCCATATTGTTAGCTGTCTCCTGGTGGTTCAAATAAAAGTGATACCTGTCCTTAAAGATAATTTTTGCTAGCGTAGGCTGGTATTTTCAGCAGAAACAGTGAAATAACAGAAAAACCTCTTTGCTCAGTGCAGCAGGGTAACTTGTGGACATAGCATCCCTCATGTCACAATAAAGAGGAACTGCTCGTTATTTTCTGTGGCCTTGCATTCACAGGCCTTGAGGGTGTGTAGGCGCAGGAGGGAACAATACCAGAACTTCTGGGCTGTTCCTTCCTGCCCAGCTCAGTACAATGCCTTGCTTCCTTGAGGTGGCCCAGTGCAGCCCCACCAGAGATGAGCCACAAGCCTCCTTCCAATGTAAGGCACGGCCTCGTGATCTCAGTAATGGCATTCTCCATATGCATCTGCCTAAGTGTGGTCCTGTGAGGGCTGCAGAGGAGGGAATTGGCTCTTCTGGCTCAATCCAGTGCCTGTGACATGGGTGCATGAAGATTTTCAATGTGCAGATTAATGCCAAGCTACTGCTCCTAATCTTTGGGATTAAGGGGAACGAGTATGTGAAAAGACAGAAATTAATTCACAGGCTTCAGAGAGATTTACAAGTGCAGTTTTTTGTATGTTGTTGGTAATTGTTTGGGCTAAAATCTATTCCTAAGGACTTAACACAAACTATGCCTGCTCTGTTGTGAGCATTCAAAAGGATTTTGTGTAGCTTCCAGTAAGAAAGATCCTATGTAATTCTGATTAGAAATGATTCTAGGTTGCTGTTATTAATTTAGTAACCTGTGGTAACTGTGAGCACCTCCAGCTACTGTTTACTGACAGCTTGTATTTATTAGCTAATGGCAACTGTGAAAATAACAGGCTTTGTCATTTCACTTCTGAGTTTGCTAGGAATAAGAGATTCATCTTTCCAAAGAACTCAGGAGTGGATGCTGAAACATGCTTTATATATGTAATTTCATTTGATCTCTCAGGATGAAGTGATGCATCTGTTGAATTACCTCTAGTCAGGTCTGGTCACCTTGTTCTTGTTTTCTAAAATTTAAAGTTGAATGATGGATGCATTATGTAAGGAGTGAATGCAAACAGGGCTTTCAGGATTGTGAAAAGCCAGCATTGCTTCTGAGGGAGAAAGTGAAGAGCAAGGCAAAATGACAGCATGAAGATGTAAAATAAGATGAACTACAAATTTCAATGCAATCAAATCTTGTTCTCCTGACATGTTTGAACATTTACAAGAAGATAAAACAAATTCTCAATTTCAAGTTATGCAAGAGATTCAGAAGTAATAGTTCAGATGCAGCACATTTCAGGGAATTGATTTCCAACCAGACTGTCTGTTACCATAAAACATAGTCACATACAGAATAGATTTCTGCTACTGCTTGCATTGATTTTGTATAGTTTTGTTTTGGTTTTTTTTTTTAATAATAAACCAAAGACACTTTTATGAGATCAAAGTGTTGTGGTGTGCAGAGTTTCAAGTCAATATCCAGCAACTGATCTTGTCAAAGCTCAAAAAAGCCTTGGAATTCTATAGGAGTTCTGATATTTCAGCGTCCCGTTTAAAGAGGAGACTAGAAATAAACTAGCCTTATGACAGGAGTATGGTGTTACTGTCTCTGTGTGATCCAGTAAATGTGCTTAAGTAGTTGCCATGGATATGCTGTGGCTCAGCTTGTGGCTGGGGAAGGGGTCGGACCTAAACCGGGGCTGGCACTCCCTTTGAGGAGTGTAAGTACATAAAACTGCAGGCTTTGTCTGCACTTTAAAACTGGAAGTAGCTTTCAGTCCTCTTCAAGTACAGTTGGCTCTGTCTCACCTCAACTTTCTCTTGAAAAATCTGTTACATATGGAATACGGTAATAGATTTCTTCAAGCAAAGAGAAGTAAAGTAGAAAATGTAACATTAAGAGTTGCTTTTTGTTCAGGAAGGCTGATAAGTATGCCCATTGTCTCCTCCTGTGCATAGCATAGAAATTCCACACATTTGAATCCCACCAAAGGGACTTTCTTGTGCTGTAACACTGGGAATTTGCTATCCTGCTCCCAGACTTTCACTGTGGGAGCAGTGGAACTGGCTGCTATCAGGGCTGGCATCTGCAATTCCAATCAAGGGGAGCTGAAATTGTCTCTCATTATGATAGTGTGGCTTTGTAGTTTCTTGACTGACACTTAAAAAGCTATTTATTTCTAAAATACAGCACAGCAGAAGAGGCAGAGGCACTCATGAAATGTGAATTGAGACTGTCACGTGGATATCAATGGGAATAAAGTGCTTGTTGTTCTGATGCAGCTAATTGCTATTTTCTGTGAGGTATTTCTGCACTGACTGAAGTGTTGAAAGTGAAATTAAGTATAATTATAAGATGGTTTTCTCTTTTTTTGCCAAATTACTCATTGCTTTACAGCCTGCTATAGAAATGCAGCTCTCCCATATCTGGAGTTTGCACTGTAGTAGTACCTGTCTGTGCCTTTTTAAAATTTGTACCTTATGTAAACATGAGGGAATAACATTTCTTCCTTGTTTTATGTCTGTATTCAAAATCATGGGATTAAAAACGAAAAAAGTCCTGGTCCTTGCTGTCATAGCCCCCATATCCTACAATTCTCTTTGTAAATGTATTTATTCCGTCTTAAAAGTGGCTCACTTGTCTCCATTTTCTTTTGTCCTGAGTGTCCCAGGGCATCATTGCTCTACTGATCCTCCTAATTTTCAGTGTAAAATCAGCCACTGTATTCCCATCTCTTGGGAACTGTCTGTCATCTTGAGCAGCACTTACTCCTCACAGGATTTCATGTATTTGTGGGAAGCAGTCACGTCCTGCCTCCCACTCACTCATTTACCAGGCTGATTGCACAAGGGCAGTCTTTAACTCTCCTCTTGGTGAGGTGGCTACTCTGCTTTCCATTCCTGTTCACCATTTTAGCTTGGATTCTTTTTTTTTTTTTTTGGTACGGATGGCCAGGACTGCAGAGTGCCAGGTCTGAAAGAACACTGAAAATCAAATTGCCTTTCATTTCTATGATGTTTGGAATGTACTGTTTTCCAGTATTTGCTAATGAGATTTGTAAGCTGCTGAAACAAAATATGTATGTCATGGAAAATAGGTGCATTGCTTGTTGCTGAGATGGGAGATGGTATTTCTTTCATGCATTAAGGGAGAAACAGAAAATGCTCTCCCTGGTAAATGTGAAATATATTTGTACCATCAGTACAATTTTAGCCATTGAAGCAGATAGCAGTTTTTCTTAAGATGAAATTGAATGCATGGGTTTATCTCTTGCTCGCCAGATAGAGGTGAGTACCCGATTCCCTGGAATTCCTGTTTTCAGAAATATTATCTGGCTTCTCAGCTGTGTTCTTTGCAGAAATGGTGGTGTTGAAGGAAGGGCCAATCTGGTTGTGCTGTGATACTCAAGGGGCACCTGGAGCTCACTCATCAGCTAAATCATGACAAAGAAATACTTTTTCCCCCTCTTCGCAAACTTCGGTTTCTTGGGTTTCTGAGATTCAAGATAAGCTTATCATATTTCTACAGCAGTGGTTTTTTCTACACTTTGACTTAGAAATTTTAAAAAAAATCACTTAGCCCTTCTAGGCCTGAAAAAAACGTTTGATTTTTTGAAGAGAAGTCTCTGGTTTCTCAATGGTATACAGCTCTTCTCAGAGCCCAAGGTCGGCCCAGATTACCAGATTATAGTAAGAAATTATTGTTGAATAAGCAAGTAATGAACTTGCCTCTGAAAGTAATCCCACCAGTACAAAAGACCTCCACCAAATCCCAAATGCGGCCCTCTCAGCAAAGAGAACCAAAAAAATTGCCCCCAAGCCCCCTTGACAGGATGAATGCGCAACTATAAAAATGGTAGCTAGGACATTTCTCTGAGTACATCGTTTAGGCAAATTTCATAAAGAAAGTTTTCAGTAACTTCATTTTACCCAGACTTCCTACCTGACTTACTGCAAAAACATTACTGAAATTAACCTGGGGCTGATCTCCTGGTTCCCTCAGAGGGACTGTGACTGAGCAAACTCTCACTCCTCAGGCTGTGTAACTTCATGCTCCTGTGTGATTTGCTGTATGCCAACATCAGGATGAGTCACAAGAAGTAAAACAGATAAACCTGAATTGAACTCAGTCACAAAGACAAATTCAGCTCCTTTTATAGCAGTAGAATAGACTAGAATCCCTCTGTGATATAAAGGATTAAGACATCTTAAACACAGTACTAGTACTTTTTGTTTAGTAATTAATTTCTGTAATTGTCTAACATTTCAGACATATGATTGTTCGGCATAAGAAAAAGAAAAATAGATGAAAATGTGGTAAATGGTGATTATCTGCAGTCCAGTTTTCTCTGAGCAAAGATGTCTGAAGTGGTTATTAAAAAGTATAAAACTTTATCAGCTGATAATCATATGCTGGTAAAGTACTAAAATAATTGTTCTGACAATGATATTCAGAAATAAGGCATACATTTTGCGATGCGTTATGTTAAGGGGGTTTGTGGTTTGTTTTTCTTGATTTTTAATTTTTTTTTTCAAATAACCTTGAGGAATGAATTCTTAAAATCCTCACGTAGTTCTCTCCTTCCTTAGTGGTCATGGGCCAATTTTTCATGACTTTAGTGAGGGCTGAAATAGCCTGGAATGATGGAATGGAGTGAGCCATTTGTTCTTTGGAAACTGCTTTTGGTGGCTGCATTTCTGTGAGCAGCCAGTCAGTCTCTTTAAAGGGTTCATTTTTATGTTGACCTAGACAGTTACATACAGCATCAGTAATTGCATTTTTTCTTACCAACTTAGGGAATCTGACCATCCTTATGCCAATTTTTGGATAAATTTCAGTGAAATTAATTCTAATTTATACATTGCTCTGTAATCTGTTTGATGCTTTTGTCAAATGGCATTGAAGACTCTAAGGCACTTTAAATCTGAGCAGGGTAATCTCTGCATTGTGATTGATTTCTTTTTCATTCTTTTTATCACATCAGCTCAGCCACAGAGCATACATTAATGTCATAAACTTTAAAAATAAATTTTTTAGCTTATTCATAGAAGTTTGGTATAAATCATTTATGCATTTTCTGATGCTCTTAGAATTATTTCTGCAAGAAGTAATATAGATTATATGTCCCTGATAACAGAGGAGTCTAGAAGACATCCTCAGTAGGATTGTCTGTTGTGTGAAGCTCTATTCTGGGTGGAATTTTGAAATATAGATGAGGAACCAGCTTTCAGAAGTTACTTTTAAGTTGTATTTTGTTTGGACTTCAGGCTCTCAAGAGCCCTAGTTCTGGCAACTAACGGTTAAGTTTTCAAAAAGATTGTTTTCAGAATATTTTTCAAGTGAATAAATTTCATTAATTTTTAAAAATAAAGCTGCTGATTCAATGTTAGTTTTTAAGCATGGAGGCCCCAGCTCTTTGCATTTGACAGTGGGGGCTGTGGAACAGCAGCTGTAGATTGTTCCCACTGATAAAACCCAAGCACCAAGGGTCGGCACCTGGGAACACTTGGTCACTCTTAGTTACTCTTTAAAACCTTTCTTGCTTTTCTTTTTGCTAGAAAATGTAATAAGAATTGCTGTCATTGAAAGGTTTCCACGTCTTGAACAAAGATCAAGGCCATTTTACCTATGTTCTTACCGTATAACGAATTTTAATTGAGTCGCAGTATGTAAAATACAGGTAAGATTAAAAATGTTTTCTGATTCACTTTCTAGGTTTTACACTGGATTCGTTTTCTTCAGTTATTGGGTGGATGTAAAATTACTTAGGTCTGTAAAATTTAAACCCATGTGGCATATGAAAGCAGACAAACCTGCTAAGAGAAACACAAAAATTGAGTGAGATAAATATTGATAAATCACTGGAAAACAATTTTTCATTTCATTATGTGCAAAAAAGCACTTTAAATTGAATATATACCCAGTCTACCACTGTTCTGCTATAGTCTTTTCAGTTACAAGAACTTGTCATTCACAACATTTTACAATTAAAACTTACATGACATCCCAAAATCACAGAATTTGCTTCCTTTAATGAGGAGTGTAATACAAAGCTTCATGGCTATTACCCTTAACCTGTGAGTTTCTGTGTGTACTACCCCTTACAACATGGAATTTGGGACAGTAATGTGCTTTTAAGCAGAGGGACTATTTTGGGATCCTGTTAATACAGTGAAATGCTATTGTGAGCACACGAAGGGAAACGTCTACTAAGTCCATGGAGAATTTTGTTCCTTGCATTTTGGAGAGTGTGCAATAAAATGTGCATCTCTAACAAGAAAAATATCTGGGGAAATAAAATCAATGACCAAAAGACAGAGGCGAGGCTTTCAAGTCCTGGGAAGTACTAAATGCTGTAAGGACTTAAAGTTTTCTTTCAGTTTAATTTGATAATAAATTAGATCTTGCTTTGCTGTGGTCAGACAAAGATAAATCAATGATGGCTGAAGCAGCAGCCAAATTACAGGGTAAGATCTGCCACGATACAAATACACGTATCTCCTTTTCCCAGGGTTGGTTTAGTTGGTACAGTCTTAATGTTTCCTGTGGTGCCATGGACCTGCCCATAAAATGCAGCTATTTCCCACTGATTACTTTATTTCTGCCCTGGAGCTTCCACCCCCCCAGCACAACCAGCAGGCACAGACTGTTTCCTATACGTCCCCTTGTCATCTGCAGCATCTCAGTGCTGGCTTGAAACAGCTTTAATTGCCCTGACAACTGAACATGCTGGAACCCAGGGCACTGCTGGATCTCACAATTTACCTGCCCACATCACTTGCTGGAGCTGATATGGCTCAGGGCAACAGCAGAGGTAAAGCTGATAAGCTTTGCAGCTGTCCTGAAGGGATGTGCAGTTAAGGCAACTGTTTTGTACAGGATGCTGAGTAGTAAATACCTGGTGCAGTTCAGATTGCCCTGGAGGTCCACATTCTGCACCAGCAAGAGATAAATTGGATTCCAACAGATTTCTCCCTTTTATACTTTAGCTGAAGAAAAATAGTGTTTTATGTGGCTACTCACAGTGTTAGCAGCTTTGGTGAAAGGGGTGGAGGGGGGTAGGAGCAGCAAGTAAAGCCACAGGGTAAATGTGGGCTTGTGGTTTTGTTTGCAAAGCAAACTGGCATTTGTCTTTATAGATAACGAGCAGGACTCTGCGCAGGTAGCATAACTAGGAGAAGCAGGATTATGGAGGAAGTGACTATAGGAATGACAGAACGTTTTCCAAGTGGAGACAGGGAAGTCTTGTTCATGGCTTGGGGTTATCACCCAGCATGGACTCTAGGTTGGCAGAATAAATGGCTGAAAACCCAAAGACAAGGGGAGAAACCAGCAGCAGTGCACATTAGAAATAGTGAAATCCAATTAGCAACGAGCAATGTCAGTGGGGTTTGTGAGAGTTTCAAACACCTGTGGTCTGAAGAGTCAGGCTGGAACATTCAGGGAAACAAATTTTCAGACAAATGGAATAACTTGATTTTTTTTCCTTTGGAAATATTGTAATCAGTCTTTCTCCTCCCAAACAGCTTTCTGCTTGTGGGAGAAAGAAGGGACTCCAGAAGAGTAGCATATCGAGTGTGAAGGAAGAGAAGCTTCTCTTCACCACTTAAAAGGTAAAAAGCATCTTAAGCTGGTAAGAGCAGTCTATTGACTGATTACACTGAGGATTGTGATTACACAGAGGGAGGAAAAAGAATGCAAAATAAGATGCTTCAGAGGAAATGTTTCAGATGATGGATACCCAGACTATTTTTTAGCAAGCTTCAACTGTCTTCTGTTATGATTAGTGTTAGATAAATGAACCCTGAAACAGATAAAACTGCTCCTATCTCAAGTGTGTCAAATTCAAGAATTTCAGAACATTGTCCTGCACAAGGGCATGCCTTTTGAAATTATAATTAAAATAGATGATCTTCCTTTCATGAGCCAGAAATCCCAAAACTACTGTAGCAGCTTGTTGGCACCTCAGCAGGTGCTGAAGCCCCTTGATATGAGCAGACAGTGTGGCTCTGCCAGCACAGAGCTCAGTGCAGGTTACTCTGGTTATGTTATTGCTGCTGCAGTCAGTCTGCTCTGGTTACCAGGCTGAAGCCAGCTCAGAGATCTTCATACCCTGACACAGACTGCAATGTGGCTGTTGGTTTCCAAGAACTCTTTATGAACCTGTTGTAGTTAGAGCTGTGATGTTGGCCTGGGATCTGTTCCCTCAGATACAGCATCGGCCAAATTCTGCACTTTGTTGTTTTGTAAGTCTGTGTCAAATGTCAGAAGGAAGGAAAAAAAATCAAATAATTTTGTTGTTTAGCTTCACTTTTACTGTCTCCTGGTGGAAAAAATGTCTCTTGTCATTAAACCAGAGCATCTACAGTGAAGGTGCTTGGATCAAGTTTGGGAATCCAACTGTATTTTCAGTGTGAGAGGTGGTATGTCACTTCAAAACTTCATTCTAATGATAAGTGGGTCAACTGATCAAAAAAAGACAGTGTAGGGTGTTGGACTGTGAGGAACAAAGATTTGCACTGAGCTTTGCTTCAGTTTCTTTCAAAACGTTGGAGACTCAGAACAGTATGAAGGAACCCTGGGTGTGGGGAAGGTGTTGAGAGAACAGCAAGAACGTGTTTAGTGGTGGCACATGGCTGGGAAGAGGATGAGTCTGGCTACTGCTTCCAGTAGCCAGACATGCTTGGGTTTTGTCACTGGTTCCCTAATTAAAGGGGCCTCTGCAGCTCTGGTCACAGCCCCAGGAAAGCAACTGCTGGTGACTTGGCAAATCTGCTGTGCCTCCAGATGGAGGAAAACCAAAATCTCTATGATTAATAAATGCAGGTTCTGCAAATGAGAGATGGTTGAATGAAACTGTCACTGATCAGTGTTCTGTGTGCCCAAAGGAGCAAGAGAAATCTGCTTACATGTAGTACAGCCTGGAAAATATAAAAAGCAGTTGTAAATCTGAGCTTGGGCTTCTGGGAGTTCCTGACTTGTCAGCCGTCAAAAACGTTGGCTTCTGTATTGACTCAAAGTCTCTTACATTTGTTTACCCTGGAGTTGTACACTCTTGTTTCTGATCATGACATATGGTTTAGGGGGATAAACATAGGGCAGGAAAAGTTATTAGGAGAGAACTAACAGCAGGCAAATGTGCTGACAGTTATGAAAAAAATGAGTCCTGTTTTAGACCTTTTAGTTGTTACTAGCAGTCTGTCAATGACTGAACAGCTCAAATGAAAGCAAGCCAGGATTACAGAATTGGTATTACAGACAACTTGCTTTTTTTTTGGCATGTTTTGGCTACATCCCAAAGAAATTTTCCTGTTGCAGTGGCTGTGAAAGTTGGTTTGTGGAGGGCAGAGAAACAAATATACTTTGTTGTGTAGCCTTGTTAAATGAATGACAGGTATTTAGTAGCCAAAACAGCAGATCAGAGGCAACCTATTTGTATATTTTAATGATTTGAAAATGTCTATCTGAAACAGCTTCTGAATAGTCGGAGATTTTTATCTTGATGTAAAGTAAAGGCATTTGAATAGCAGTTAGCATTATTTGTTATGCAGTTAGCATTATAAGATTATATTTAATTTGGGAAACGGTGGTAAGATTTTACCAAAGGTAAAGATTTTACCAAAGGTCCCCTCAAACAGAAACTGCCTGGGACTGACTGATCCCTCTGAGTCAGCCTCTACATTTACTCACACTGACTCAATTGTACAGACCAGCAGCCAAATTGTATTTAGAGGAAAAAATATCCCAGGCACTCTGGTTGAATTTAGTTGCTTTTCTTCACCTGTGTGCACTTCAAATCTGGGGACAAAAAGTCTTTTAAACTGAAGAAGTTGTTAGACTGCAGTCTATGAGAGAAAAGGAAGGAAACCTAGCAGTACATAGTGAGCTGGAGGTTTTAATTTCTTCCCTTCATCATTACTGGGTTTTTCTGAGTATACAGGTAGTAGACAAATTTTTACAGTCAGGTAGTCTCCTTCCTGATTACACCATGCCCTGGTCGGCACAACTCCGTGCTTCACAGTCACTTCCTTCACCTGCTCTGGGCACTGCAGGGGTGTTTCTCCTTGTCCTTGTGCCTCACGTGTCTGGCACTACCCAGTTTGGGTGGGATCTAGGCAAATAAGAGGTCTCTGGCCTCCAATTTTTTCCCAGTCTCCATACATTTGCATACATCTGTCTATGTCTCTTACTTTAAATGACCATATCTGTCCCCTTTGAGAAAAAAGAAATTGGTGCTATGTTTAAAGTTAACTCCCTCACTGTGTTTTAAGCTGACCATTACAAATCTCATCACTGGGTGAGAGCCCCTTTGGTAGCCTTTGCAAAGTTCACGTTGATGGAGTGTGTTGAGAGCTTTGTTTAACCCAGTGCACAGCCTGCATTAGGGTACAATTTTCAGAGCATCTAACAAACTTGAGACTGTACATCTGACTCGCCTTGATTTGGGCTTCCCAGTTTCTCAGATATCTTGCAGTGAGATCAGAGTTTTGGTACTTTGCTTTCAGATATTTTCTCTCTTTAACATTATAGATTGTTATAGTACATGTTTGGCATCTGTGGTAGAAAATGTGGTTTTTCCCACTGCAATTTTCCCATGCACCCCATCTTTTTCTCTCCCGATAAAATGGCTTAACCATACAGTCTTGCTCTGGTTTTCCTCCTGAAAAGTTTGTGGAGTGGGCTCCCTTCTTGCAGAGCCAACAGCTGGGCCTGTACCTCACTTGGCCCCGGGGCTGCCTTGGGGTGTCTCTCCAGCAGCAGCTCGTTGGCCTTATTTGTTATTCCCTGTTCAGCCACAAAGAGCTGGCAACAAGCTTCTGTCTGGTTTGTTGATCTGTGTGTCACAGCTGACTTCTTGTTCCCAGTCAGATGGGAAATTGTGCTGTCTGTCCACTGCTGGCCAGTGCTGCCAGATGGTGCTTTAGACAGCTGCTGCTCCTCACCACAGAAGCAGAGGGGTGATAGATAAAACTGTGGATGTATCTTTATCTGGTTTTGAATTTTCTGAAGGACCTTGATCATTGCCTTGGTGATATCCGTGCCCTAAAAGGTTGGAAGTCGTGCTCTGAGACCCCACCTTTTGTGGGTGGGCTTCCCAGGTGCTGTGGAGCTCACACAGCCATGTCAGCCCTTTTCCCCACTGCCAGTGGCAGGAGAGCAGCCAGGCTGTAAGATCCAGGAAATGCTCTCCTCTGTCTCAAGCTCCTGAGAGAAGCCTGCTGTTCCTTCATTTATTTTGCAGGATTCTCAAGGCTGGATAGAACTCAGCCTCTGTGAGTACTTCGAGTGCTTAAATTATTCTGGGCCATGCCTGCACCTGCTTCTGGCTCTGCACAGAGATTATGAGAGTTAACTGCCACTTAAAAATCACTTTGAGGGGCGAAAGCTTTCTCTACTTGGTCACTGTTATTTTCAGTTAATTTCTGAACATCTGTGAGATAACCTTGAGAGAGGCTTAGAGGAATAGAGATTCTTGACAAACTGTTCTTAGGTGAAATAAAAAAAGTAAGTTTTCTCTGAGATGAAAAGCACCTTCATGATATGCTTTTCTTATTCTTAAACAGTGGCCTTCATGGCCATTGAGAAGCTAGTTTCTCAAAATAAATGTGTGTTTATCTCTCAGCAATTATTATAACTTCATTGTAACAGTGATGCATTTTTAAAGCAGGGAGTTACGCAATAATGCAGCAGCCTAGTAAATGGAATAAAAGAGAGCACAAAAGTTGAAGTTATAAAATGTTAGTGAAATGTTAGTTTAGCTTTGGGGGAGCTAAAAATCTCACTGTTGTTGAGTAATGTTCAAAACAAAGTCTTAATTTACATTCCAAATTCCCTATCTGATTATGCATAGAAGGGTGAATTTGAATCCATATGTTCCTTGTTATCATATGTCTGACTTTTATTAATGATTGGGACAAGGAACCAGAGATTGGATTGTTCAAATTCCCCAAGCATACGAAGTGGAGTAAGTGCCACAAGTGCATGGGAGAATAAAAAGCTCAGGATTTGTTTGAAACGATCTTTTCAAAGAGGAGGTGTAGTTTGAAAAGAATACAACTTCATCAACAGGCACAAATTCCAAGCACAGTGCTTAGGAATAGCAATGGGGAGAGCTGGCTGTGGAGTGTTTGTACAGAAATGGATGGCAGTTTCCAGGGAACGCTGTAAAAAGAAAAATGCTGTTGGGGCATGTGCATGAGATTTTTAGCCTGGGTGGCAGATGAGTGAGTTGTTCGGCTTAATTAGGGCTTCTATAGGGGATGAGGTACCAAATCCTAAAGCATTTGGGTACCAGAATCCAAGCAAGCTGTGCACCAATTGAGGACTGTGTAGAGAGAGGAAAATAGAGTTGTTGAAAGTCTGAAAACATGACTTGTGACAAAGATTAATCAAATCAATGCTCTTCAGTTTGAAGAAGAGAGGATTTAGAGGATTCATCCTTTGCACCCAATTGCAGACTGCTGCAGTGTGGAAGGGAATGGCTTGTTCTGCCTGGCTGCTCTTGGTAAAGCAAGAATAAACAGGTTTAAATTGAAGGAAATTAGAGGGTGCTTCCTCAGACTTTTCAAAGGTAAAGATACAGAAATATTAGCAAGGATTGGAAGGACTGAAATCTGTCAGGCTCTGAAGCCTTTAAGAGTAGGGTGCAGAAATACATGTCAGGAATAATACGAACAGCTGGTCATGCCCCAGGGCACAGAAAAGGAATCCTTCCCAAGCTCACAGTTTGGCCGTGAACTCTGGGAATCTTACTGCCTGTGCAACTTCCATGTGTTAGGCAGCAGTGGTGAAGGGGAGCATGAGGAGATTGGGTGATGCTGCGTGTATGTTGCAGAATTTATCAGGTAGAAAATAACCTTCCTGGAGCCACTTATACAAAACCTTGGGTTCCCCTCCCCTCCCCGCCCCCAAACCTGCTGCTTTCTCTACTTCCTTGCATTTGGCAGTTTGATCTCCTTACAAATGAAGAATCTACAATTGCTGAGCTGCTTGTGATGTCAGCAACCACGCATCTCAAATGGCCTTTCTCATTCATCTCATAAACCGAAATGAAATCAAGGTAGTGAGTTATAAAAAACTTATTTGAGAAGTAAAATCTAACCAGCCTGTGGTGGAGTTTGCATCCTGCCTGCTCAGTGCTGCTGTGTGCCTGCAAGTCTCTTTCAGGCATGAAGGCTGTGTGCTTCCAGAGAGCTGAAGTTCCCTTAAATCAAGTGTAATGGCTACTGCTGGTTTTCAACTTCTATGCCTTCCAGAAATGCTGGCTATTTCCTCTGTACCTACCTACCTATTAGGCAAGCTGGATTTACTCTTTTGTTAGGTGAGTGCCTTTGGAAAAGTTCTTTCTGGCAGGAAGATGAACTCAACACGAATATTTCCCGGAATGAATTAATCTGTTAGGCTGTGCTTTCCATTTAATGGATAAAGTGTCTAGTTCTTCAGGCTTTTGGTATTAGAAATTTTTCTTTTGTTACCTTTTTATATAAACTGAACAAGATTAGTAATTTTTCAGTGAGGACTCTGACCTCTAACTGTAAGAACTGTCAATCAGATTTTATATTGAAAATGTATTATGAAATGGGTAGGTGGCTATAAAATACATAAGAATCATTGTTGGATGAGCTATCCACTGAAATACTTGAATGAGTTGCTAACGTTTCACTCTTTTGATCTATTTTATGTGGTAAAGAAGAAAATATTTTTCATATTTTGATAGTTACCTGCATTCTAAATTCATAAAAGTACAAAGAGGATTTTAAAAGCAGAACCAGAGCAATATGGATTTCAGCGCTCAGTGGGAGGGGTATGGGAAATTTAGGCTGGCTTTCACTCTGCAGTTGGCAAAAGATAAGGTTCTGTAATTGCTAGTGTGGAGTAGACTACATCATATTAACTTGCTTTTTAATCCTAAATTGGTTCAGACTAGGAATTCTCTGTAATTAAATATAAATGGTTTGGAGTAGGTGAGTAGGTCAGCTACCCAGGGATAGGAATAAGCTGAAGATGAAAAGATTTGTCTTTGTCTTTCTTCTATAGGTCAGTGGGAAAATTGCGCCAAGTTCTTGACTTGCTAAAATGACTCTCAGTTGCCCTGAAGTAAAACCTTAATTTTTAAATACCTGATGAAATCACATCAGAAGGTGAGTTGGATCTCTATGTGTGAGGATACCTTCCATGTTCACTTTCATGTTTTTGACTTACCTTGGCTAGTTGTGTTTCCTTAGACTTGTGTGAAGTTGATTCATTCTCCTGGTAATGCCATGGCTCTAAGCAGTACACAGGATGTCCTTCTCCCCCAGTGCCCTGTAGAATGCCTTCAAGTCTTCTTTGATGATTCCTCATGGAGAATGACTAACATCCCCTTTTTTGTACTCAGAGAAGCTCATTTAAAGTGTTTCTTCATAAAAATTCATTGGTTTTACAAAGGACATGGTTCAGGAAGACTATGAGACTCTAGCTTGAGAACTAAGCTGACTTTAAAAATGAGTCTCTCACTCCAAGCACAACTTAAAATTTTAACTCATTTTTAGAAAGAAATTTAGTTGAAATTTCATCTGAAGTTCTAAAATGTGCAGAAAACCTCTTTCTCTGTCTACCAGTCTGCTGTTAGCAAAGCTGGACAAAGTGGATGGAGTGCAGTATCATGAAAGACTATTTTTCCAGATACTCTTAGATCAGAAGTGAAGGGCTCTGAAATCATGAGTGTGAAACTGTCAAGAGGCTTCTAGTCAAACATTACCAACTGAGGCAATTGAGTGATTTTAAATGAGCACCTCTGCTTGTCAGCAGTCATTTTTCTGGGTACTTTTTTTTTTTTTTTTTTTTTTTGAGATGGGTCACTGAACCGATTTCTAATTTCCCCCAAAAGATTTAGAACAAGTTTGATTATACCTTCTTAAAAATGTCAGGACTTTAAACATTCAAAAAACCCAAATGACCATTACCACCTGCCCTGGTTGCAATTACAAATTTGTTGACTTGGCACATTTTTCTGGAAAGCATTGTGATCTTCTCAGTGGGTTTGTACTGCCAGTTACGCTTTCAGGTTGATCACTGTGTCTTCTCCAAGTATTTTCCATTTGATGTTGAAACTCAGTATTATGCACACAAATCTGAGGGAGAAAGTATTAGTAGTAAGATGATTTTCTATGCTGAAACAGTTTTCTCTCTTGTTAAACTATAGTTTTAGCCCTCATACATTTTTCTAGCCACAGTAATGAAACAGAAATATCTATGGTTCAATAACAGTCAAAATGTGGCTGGCACTACTGAATTATGAAAAATGTAGCATTTTTCTAATTGTATTAGAATGTCCTATTTGATAATTAAGCAGCAAGAGCTAAAATAAGGCATTTCTGTAGCTTTTATTGTCACGGAAAACATACTGACTCTTCCAATTGCTATTCTAATCTGTACTCTTATTCCTTACTCACTGTTTTGTTGATTCATTATAAAAAAACCCCAGCTAAACCAGTTGCAGCCATCCCTAAAAATAGACTGCTTAAGCACCCGTGGTATTTATAGGATGTTCTCAGTATCTTGTTTCTCCAGTTTTCTCTTTTTAAAATATATCTTTGGGGTTTTTTAACGTTGAGTGTGTTGAGACTCACAACTAAGTCATGACATGGTACAGTTAAAGTTCACCCCCCATTTTTTATTTTAAATATTGTTCTAGAACAAAATTACCTAAAAGGTTTGGGTTGGTACTTATTTCAGGAGAAGCTCATTTCATGAAAGAAGGAATAGACATCTTTTTTTCTTGAGAATAAGTTTATCTACAGATTGAAGTATATCTCTGTCTGCCTGTTCACTGGTTAAAAATTGAAATTGCCGTCTTTTTGAGTTACTGGTCAAGTTTTATTTTATTTAAGGGAAAGACTAAGGAACTGTTTTGTGATAGAAAACATCTTGTAGACCTTAGATTTTGGTTGAATGAGTGTGATCAAACCGGTCAAAAACCTGTGGAAGATGGGTGATCACTGGCCAAATAGTTTGAAATTTGCCTCTCTTCCATGTTAGACTGAAAAGGTGGCAAAACCTGTTATGGACATTTCTTTTCATTACCTTGTAGAAGGCAACAACAGGAGGCTCTTTGGAGGGTTATTCAGGTTCCTCTGGTAAAGCAATCAGTGGTGGGGCTAGGAAGGTAGTATCACAGGCTGATTTAAAATATGTAAAAGACATCCAGGACTCCAAAGAAGCTAAAATTTAAGCAAAAATCTCTTTAAAGTCAGCAAAAGAAACTGTTACTTATTTTTATTCTTCTCCTGTCTTCTACACTCATATTCCCCTGAAATATCAAAAGCTTGAAAATCTAATTAAATAACTCTCTGAGCATAACTTTCTGATCAGGTAATATAAATTGCTGTGAGAGCTAGAGAAGCACAGCTGCTAATAAATGAGCTAATAATTCATTTAAAACCCCTCTAACCTACACAGAGATTTATTATCAAATCTTGAAGCACGGGATGAAGAACAATGAGTGTTAACACCTTCTAGAGTATTTTTTTTTTTGTACTGGTCTCAGCTGTGCTCTTGGCATCACAATTTTGGAGTCAAGCTCTGAAAATTCCAGCACTTTCTTTTATTTGTTTGTTTCAAGACTACAAGGCTTTTATGCTGATGATGTTACTGACAAACACTATATTTAAAAGAGCAATTTCTGCTGTGTGTATTTATGTATTTACTGAAAAAAAGGTGTGCCTTGTAGAGTAGCAAACACATTTTAAATGGCTTTTTGAAGCATTTTGGCTTACTTTCAATTCCTTCTCGGGCTTTTTGCAATGGAATTATTTATTAGTCTTGACAGTTGCATCTGTGGTACTATTTAGTTGTTACTGAGAACACATCTTGAGAAAAATGAACAAAGCTGTCCCATTGAGATAAAGCTTCACAAATCAATTAGGTTTTCCTTGTCAGCAGTGCAAGAGAGGGGAAGCCCCACCTGAGCATGCTCGCTTGGCAACTTTGAAAACTGTTACCTGGAAATGGTGTGATGCTGATTGCCCATTTGGACAGTGCTGCTGCCTGAAGAATTAAATAGCAAGGGGCTGGAGGGGACAGGGGGCTGAAAGCAGTGCCTTTTCTGCTAGAGAGCATTCATGTCACAAATTGTTATTAACAGGACCCTGCTAGAGAGTTTTTTATTTAGATTTAGTATTAAGCAAAACACCTGTGCACAAGCCCCAAGAGCCACTTTGGCAGTAATTAGATTTGCAATTGCTGCCCAGCAGTGCAAAGACAAATGTACCAATAAATAAATTCTGCCAGCCAGCACCAGTGAAAACACTGATGTAGCCCAGCAGATGAAAATAGAAGAATTTCACCCAGGCCTTTAATTTCCAAAGCTGCTCAGGAACAGAGCCTTTCTGGAGAACTCTGGCTAGAGGCTGGTGGGATATGCGCAGTTGTCGTCTTTGCTGAAGCCAAGCAACTCATGGGCATCGTGTGTTGTTATGGTCCTTACCCATCAACCTGGGGAAAGGGATGCTGCTTTTGAGACCTGGGAACTGGTTATATTTTACTAGCAGGATGTTGTTTTGAACAGAGTAGAGGATGAGTTTCTTCATGTAGATTCCAAAGGCAGAGAAGTTTCAGAAATCATAGATGTGTTAATGTTTTCTTGCTATAAAGAAAAACATTATCAGCAGGAAAAAACCATCATTTGCGTTCTTAAAAGTAATAATATGAGGAAATTAATCCTAGCAAAAACCAGAAATAAGCACTTTCAGGTTAAATATAATATGTTTGAACAGTTGTTTTTCTGTTAGTTTCCCTGAGAATTCAGTGGAATCCCTAGTTTATATGTGAGTGGGTTATACAGGCTATGCATGGGTTGTTTACATGAACTGGAGTATGGACAGAGGTCTGTTTTAAAGCATGGAAAGCTTAAAAATATATAAACAATTTTTTAGAACACAAGACGTTTTTGAGATGTTTTCTTACAAGTAGAGACCTTGTACTCTGACGTAAATCGAGGGAGCAGAGGGTGTGTGTTAGACACTGCATGTGTTCATGGCTGAAGGCAAACATGAGCTAACTGAATTACCTCAGCCCCCAGTGAAGGAAGAGAAGATAATCAGGGTGACCTTGTAGCTGCTGAAGGCTGGGAGTGAGTGTGTACAAAGCCTATGCTCATTTAGAAGCAAGAGCAAGGAAGGAAATTCAAAGAACAGCTTGCCGGGGAATCGTGTTAGCAGCTTCCTGTACAGGGTCTGCCTGTGCCTGCCCAGGAAAAGGCAGTGGTTCTGAGTGTGACAAGGAAAATAGGAAATGACACTTTGAGGAACCTGTGTGTGCTTGTGATGCCCCAGAGGAACTCTGCAGAACAGTCATAAAGTAGTGCTGGTTAAAATAATAAATATTAAATGCTATGTTAGTATGATTTCAATGGGAATTGGCACATAGCTTGCACTTTTTAAACAAAATATCACTTGGTCGTGCAGTAAATAAGTATTGAGTTCCGTGGCTGCTATTTTAACATGTTTGTATTTAAAGTCGTCCTCTTGTTTTGAGAACAGTAGCACTGGTTTCAGTACAGTGTCTATGCTCCTCTTTTACTTGCAAATTCCAATGGTTTCTGAGAAAATTGGAAATAACAAATTGCTAAAAAATGCAGATGCAAACTAAAACTGGAATTCATGGCTTGAATCAAGCCTTTATGTTCAGCAATTTAAAATTCTGATTACACGAGGTAATTGGAATTGCTTTCCCTGCTTTCCTTTTAGTCACTATGGGTCTGTATGAAGACAAATTCCTGTGATGACTCTCCTGTCACGGCCAGGAACATTTCCTTCCTCAGCCATGAGTGGAACAGAATCCGCAGGAGGTGAGGCACAAGACTCCAATGGGACAGACCTTTGAGGTGGCACAAAGCACTCTTTTTTCTGGTCTTTCTCTGACATTTTTGCTTCCATGTCTATGCTCAGCTTTGAGCATCTTCTTTGAGATGAGCTGGAAATGAATTTGCCCCACAGGGATCTGTCAGATTTCCACCTTTCTCTGAAGCCTGGGGAGCAGCTCTCCTCCTGGAACTGTCAGGGCTTATGTCACTCAATCACTTCTCTGCTGCTACTGCCACCTCAGGAATAATTGTCTTGTCCATGTCTGGGACACAGGAGCTTCCTGATAGCTGCAGCACTTTAGATAAATTCTTTGGGCTTTGTATAGGTGAGTCCGAGGGAAACTAGAGTGGAGGTGATTTTTTTCCCCTTAGATTTTGTGAGAGGATACAGTGAAAAGAACACCATCTTTTTCCAAAGGCAGCTTGTGCCCTTATGCAGTTTATGCCCTCACCTTTCTCCAGGGACACTTTTTCAGAGCCTGGAGCCCACCTATGGAGCCTCCAGCCCCCTGTGGTCTCTGCAGAGGGTGCTGCTGCCGCCGCACTTTCTGGGAGCCATCCCTACCCTGGTGTGGTGGCTGAGCACTCAAAGCCAATTGCCTTGGATAATCCCTGTGAGGGGAGCAATCCACACCTCGGCTGGAGCTGCCACAGCTTTGGGGAGCCAGTGCTGTGCTGCTCACATGGTGGCACCCCACGAGGTGACAGAAATGCCACTGCCTGATGAGTACGAGCTGTACAATGCAGGCAGCCGTTAGTGGAGGAAAGAAATTAAGAATCAATAAGCTTTTCTGAAGCTGCATTTGATGTTGGATCTAATTATTTTTAGAGGCTGGTAATTCTTTTGTATATCTTGATATACAAAAGGAAATATTTTACCAGCAGGTAAAATGGTAAAATGAATAGCTGCAGTTGAATTTTTAGAAGAACCAAGGTAGTAGGTGGGCTGCATTGAATACCCATCAATAAGATGTAATTCTAAGCTGTAAGAATAATGGCCTCCAAGAGCAGAGCTAACACTCTCTCTCAAAAAAACTTCTTAATGAAATTAAATTCTTAACTAATCTTTCAATTTAAGGAACACATGATTTTTTTTCCCCCCCTTTAATTTAATGAGAACTTTGATTTTTGTGCGACAGAGATGGATGACTCAGAGTAACTATTTCTTTCCCATTTCTTTTTCTTTTGATCCTTTTGTCTGCATCCAAAGGAGAGCAATGGAGCTGGTGAAGGGTCTGAAGAGCAGCTGAGGAAACTGGCAGTGTTTAACCTGGAGAAGAGGAAGCTGGGTGACCTTTTCGCTCTCCACAACTGCCTGAAAGGAGCTTGTACCAGGTAACAAGTGACAGGACAAGAGGAAATGGCCTCAAGTTACACCTGGGGAGGTTCAGGTTGGATATTAGAAAAAGTCTCTTCACCCAAAGGTTTGTCAAGCCCTGGCACAGGCTGTCCAGGGAAGTGATGGAGTCACCATCCCCAGAGGTATTTAAAAGATGTGTAGATGTGGCACATAGGGACATGGTTTAGTGGTAGCTTCGGCACTGCTGGGTTACGGGATGGACTTGATCTTGAGGGTCCTTTCTGGGGATGAAAATGCTGTTCAAGGCCTTGAAACTAATTGCAAAGCAGTATCTGACCAGCTGGCAATCTTGGACTGTCTCCAGTTGTTTGTTTTTTTTTTTTTTCTGTGATTGCTGTCAAGAGACAAAGCAGGGGTGTTGTTATGATCTGCAGCACGTGTGGAAGCAGTGTCCTCCTGTGTTTTTTGGAAACTTGTAGTTGGAAGTAAAAGTATTGATGAACCCCTGCCTTACTAATTAGACAAGATGGACTCTAAGTCACATCTATAAAACCCCCGTGGTGCTTTACAAAAAAATGCCCAAGAGAGGGTGAGATGTAGGTATTGCAGGCTCTCTGAGCTGGAAAGGGAGTGTCCTCCCCAGGCAGCGTTACTGTCTGGACCCTTAGTACTGCTGTGAAGTCCTCAGGTACCAACCTGGGCCAAGCAAAAGCATTGATGCATTTCTAAGAACTGAAAGAGTAGAATGTTTTTACAGTTGATAGCCCCATTCAACTTGTCTAAGTACTTCCTGGAAGAAAATAACATCTGCCCTTCCAGATTAAGAAGCTGTTGAATGCCAAGATAATCTCCTAGTGCCTGTTGGGGAGGGATCACTCCTTTTTATAGATAGGTTTGAGTTGTGGGTGACAGCAGAAAGTTACCATCAAAGCTGCTGCTGCCAGAGGGTTGTTTTGATACAGACTTTTGTAGAAGTGTACAGTAACAAGAAAATTTGCAAAAAAATGAGTATTTCCAGCAATTAAAATATTTCCTAATGCTTTATTGATGATTAATGTCAAATATGCAGAGGTGGCTATAAATGTAAAGCAGGATAACCTTATTACTGGGTTTTTTTTATTATTTTAAGAAAAAGAGATGCTGGGTTGTCATGGGAATATATGCTTTTAACAAATCAGAAATGATTATGCCTTCTTGTGACTGAAATGTCAAGAAATATTTGATGAAGAGTCTATTAGCAGCTACAAATCTCAGGCAGGAATAGAAGCAGTGATTCTTCAATTCAGCAGTGGGGAAGATGGCGCCTAGTTCAAAATTAATGGAGCCCAGAGCTAAAATAAAAGCATCTTTCAGGGAAAAGGAGTCTTTCCTGAAAGCAGTGAGCTTATGGAAGGAAGTGCAGGAGTCAGCAGTTCCTCAGCTTGTCACAGGTCTGTGACAGCAAACAGTATTTATTCTGCTGTTCTTCACCCCATGTTCACTGACCTAGAGCGTTAGAATACGGGCAGTGCCCTCTCCATGGAAAGGATCAGAAATAAATGTTGTCACAAGTATGGATGGTCACATTTCCATCTGGGAACAGTTCTCACTAACTGGTGTGCCAGAGGACAGGTGTCTGAGCTCACAACCTTTCTGTACCATTGCAGCCACTGGGTGAGTTAGATCACTGTGATCTCACCAACAGCTTTAAGAGGGCTTTGTAACCTGCCACCATGCAGAGTTAAAGGAGGAAATCAATCAGCAAGGGAGTCACTTGTAGCCATTCAAGAGAAACTTCTGGGAAATGAGCCTGACTTTGTAAAAAAAGTCCTGTGACATTTCAGGTCTAGGGAAAACCCTGGTCGTCAATGCAAGTATTAGTGCATTCTAAGAGAGGTGTTTCTCTGCGGGATAAGCATGAAAGATAAACTACTTAAGTCCAACCTAATAGTTGAAAACTTATTTGACTCAGTAAACTAGGAGAAAACTGGAAACTTTCATTACAGTTATGCAAACGTTCTTGCTCCTTTGTGACTGATTATGTTGACAAGTGAAAATGTATGGAGTTAATGCTTCCAAAATGGCTGATAACGGTAAGCACGGTACTGTTCTCTTTGCTTGCTCTGTTCTCAGACTTCATCTCACTGTCTCCAAAGCATTGTGGATACCTTATTTCCCATGTTCTTTTCTCTCTGCCTAACAACATGTGTCTATATTAACTTTTCAATGCAGGTTTTTCAGGTCCCACTCAGGTTCCAGCATGGGAGGACACTGCTCTCAGAGGGAATGCAGCGTAGTTATTTACACAGCCCGAAAACAGGGACTGCCCTTCTGGTCTGAGAGATTAAGGATTTAAACGTGCTCAGTCATTTCCTCTTGTATCTTTTCTGTTGCCAAACGTAACCAGTTTTAAAAGGAACAAGTTTAGATCAGGTACACCTGTAAAAATTTGAGGGCACTGTGGAAAAGAAATCTTCCAGTGAAGAACAGGATAGTAATTAGAAGTGGTTCCAGCAGCCAGTTGCCATTGGAATCATATAAGTAAGTGCTGTTTTCTGGGGAAATCATTTCTGCTGAAAACAAACCTGCCAATGCCTGCAGAAATCACTTTTATTGATTTTTTTTTTTTTTTCTTGCCTGGGTTTTTGGTTGGTTTTTGTTGTTTTTGTTAGGTGTTTTCAAAAGTTTGAAAAGTTAGAGAAGGAAGGAGTATTGCCTCAAGGATTTCACTCTTACTGGAACTCTCGGGATTGGTGACATCTCCTGGGTCTACGTGAAGCCTGTAAAGCATTGCCAAACACTTGCTGTTTTCATTAAGTTGCTGCTGGTGGCAAAGTGAGAATGATTATCTCTTGAAATGAATGCTCAGTAGATGTCTTCTCTATAATTTATTCTCAACTGCCTTTTCTTAGTAAAAATAACAATTTGAAGTTGGGAAGGAAAGTTATCATGGGAATAAAAAGGTTTCATGACCAAAAACAAGTTTTCCCAGTTTTCTGGCAGAAATGACATCTGCATGTATATGAATGTTGAGGTTAGAAGCAGTTGACAAATGCAAATTCTTGCCCTTTTTTGTCATTTCCCACTGTGACTGAGCCATTACTGATTGTAATTGGAAGACTCCTGGAATTCCTGTTGAATTTATTGCTAGCCACATATGATCAAAAAGCCTGATCCTTCGGCTTTGTAAAAGTCCTCATTGTTTGGGCCTAGCAGTGGTCATCCGTACACTGGTCACCTCCAGCTGTATTATTGGATGTCTATAGGAAAATGGTACCTGTTGTCCACAGGAACCAAACAAAATGGCCTGACCCTTTCAACATGTGTTTTCCAAGAATATACTGCTGATGTGTTCGCAGTCCTGCGGAATGTCCTGGCCAGCTTCCAAAACCACTTTAAGATCTTGGTTCTAACCTTTAAAAAAATTATTTCATAATTTCATAAGGTAATGGCATCAGCCACGAAGGTATATCCCCGTAATAATTTAAATCCTAATTTAAATCTCTGTGCTTTGGCTTGCTGTCTCAGTGGTGAGGTTGAAATCCATGAATCCACAAGACAACTGTGCAGCAGGGCACAGGAGGTAAAATCATGTGCTTGTTAGGCCAGGTTTGACATCAAAGCAGTTGCTTCCTGAATTGCATCCTGAAAGTTGAAAACCAAGTTGTTTGAATTGCGTGTCAACAATTGTTGCCAAATCTTTCTGAGGCATGGAATGAAAATGCTGTAGGGTTGTTTTTAAGCCTGAGTGCCTGCCAAGGCTTCTTGTCTCTCCAGATTCCCCAATCAAAGGATGGCAACTTAGAGTTTTGAGAAGCATTGGAAACTTCTGCATACATTTGTTCCTGGTGTTATTACTGGAAAAGGTCTGGAAAGATAAGCCAGTGCTGCAATAGTTACATGGCATTTGAAAGCAGGGTACCTGGAGCACACCCACTTGAGTTATATCTTATAGTTTCACTGAGAATTCCATTCCAAACTGGATTCCAAGTGCTATTTTTTTTTTAATTTAGAAAATACACCATAAACCTATAAAAAAAATTGGATGACATTTCCAAGTCTGGTTGGAAAACATTGTTAAAAATAATCAGTGCTGTCACTATGTGTTACCTACAGCTGATTGGGAACACAGTCTTGTATTAGAACTTAGTAATGATCTGTAAGAGAAAGAGAGCATGTGCTGAAGTGTTCAGTCTTGGGAAGAGTATTTATTGTTAGATAGCTTCAGCTGTCAAACTATTTACTGAAAATATATCAGCCCTAAGTACAGATTGTGTACCGTGGGCAATGGTACCAGATCCTCATCATTATTCTGGGATAACAAACATGATGACTGAAATAACTTTGCTAATTTAGGGAAAAGCTGCCACCACAGCTCCTTGAAACAAACCATATTCTTTGAGCTGCAATTTTTGGCACATAGAAATCAGTGAAAAGGCCCAGTTATATAATCTAGGTTGATCAAATGAAACCCCATTTTGGCACATGGGTTTGGTAAAAGGAAATTTTAGTTAGCCGTTTATATGGGTTTGCTAAAAGGAAACTAGAGAATTATTTTCCAAGGGCAGGCATTGTGGGTAAGGTTAACACACACACAAAAAAACCTGATTTGGTCCTCCCACCATTTATTTTCAATTTTTTTTAAATCAGTCCTGCATAAACTTAATTGTAGTCAAAGTTAAAAAATATGGGGTTTTTTTGGTACAGTGAAAATTATACTGCCCCAGAACTCAGTTTCATTAGTAAATGATGGCATTTGTGTCTACCACATGATAGACTTGAAAATTTAAAGATATTTACTGTAGTCCCGATGTCCCAATCTAAGTAGTTTAATAAGGTCTAGCAGATGAATGGTGGGAAGGAATTTCCTTCACCTAGCAGTACAACATGGGCTTATTTTTGAAGGTGTATTATCTTGTTCCACAACAGAGAGAAGAACCCAGTGGCTCTTACTGCAGCTTTGAATTCAGGCTCAGCCAGAAGAAGCACTCATTGAAGATGTTTTAAATATAGAATGTTACCATTTTTTTGGAAGATCTAGTGAATTCAACACTTGGAAAAGGCATGTGTGGAATGGATCTACGTAAAAAAAAGTATAAACTAATTCCCACATGCTAGCTAATGAGAGCAGGTTTTTGACACTACTGTGCTCAGCCTGTGACAACACTGGGGAATCTCTTTGTTCAGAGGTATTTACCTTGTCTATCATCACGATATTACAGCTTTAGTTACCTGGCAGTGTTTCTTAGGAGCTCATTGGCGTTTCAAGTATCCTTTCTTGTGCTGCCACTGTGCCAGTCCTCACTTGGGGCAGCCTGTGTGACAGGGAAGGCTCAGTCTGGCCACCGTGGTCTACCTGTGAGAGGTCTGAGACAGGACAATGGAATAACAATAACAGCTACTTCTTTATGCCAGATTTTCAAAGGACTGTGGTTCCGGCGAATGGTTAGGGCTTTCGCATTCCCAGAGGGTTGAGAGCTGCACTGTGGTCAGAAAAAAGCAAAACTTTTGGGATTTAAGTGACAGGAACTGAGCACATAAAGGGACACCAGGCCAACCTGGCACTTGCTGTCTGACATGCTGTTTATTTATGCTGTATACCTCAGCTCAGTGAGTCATGCCTTTAAATAAGAACAAAACAGAACTGACAAATGACACATGTGAGGTTCCCTCCAGAGTCAGTTTTTCCAGTAAATAGCCATCAAAACAGTGTCTGAGGGAGAAACTGACAGCTCTTTCCAGGCACACTAAGAATACTTGAGAAGATGAGCAGCTTCTTTAGGCTGGGAAAAACAAATGTGGCTCAGGAGCAGGTGAAAGAGGGACGACTTTCTCCTGAAACATTTCTTAGGTATCTGGTTGTCTGTGGTGTTTCAGGCTTTCAGTTTGTGTCTGTAACAATATTTTCAGTGAACTATATTAAAATGGAAAAGAGTTCCAGTCTAGGGCTCTCTGAGATCTTGAGAGATGGCAAGAAAAAACGTGTTACAAGTTTTCTGCAGTGCCCTTCTGTAGAAGCTCACATGATGAGGCAGGGTAATCTCTGGAGTTAGAGTTTTATAAAGCTGAGAAAAGATGCATATGCCCTTCTCAAATGAAGTCTTGAGATGTGGTTCTCTGAAGGTCTCTAATTTTATCAAATATGAAATGCCAAGTGTCTGATTGCTGTGGTACTTATTTTGCCTCTGAATTAAAAAAAACATCCATAATAACATCTGGAAAATACACTCTTTGTTTTTACATGGAAATGATAAGAAAAGGTCCTCAATGATACTTTTTGGCAAAGTCAAAAAGATAAGAATAAATAATGAGGACTGATATAAAGCAATGTGATTTAAAGCAACAGGAAGCAGTCATGTTTTCATACCCGAATTTCCTTTCCTGTAGCATTCATAGTTAATTGGTTTGCAACGAGCAGCTGAGCTGCACTGAATGATAACTTTTGTGGTAAGCTGATTTGCAGGGAAGCCAAGTCTACAGGATCAATTCATAACCATTCACTTGGACAGCTATGAAAAAACTCCATTACCAATTCCTCAGTCAGTGACTTTCCTCATCCAGTGGTTTTCATTCTTTGCAATGTTGGTGCTTAATTACCAATTCTAAAAATTCTAGGTTATGTTTAAAAAATGTAATTATTTCAAATGTCATTTTAGGTAGAAAATGTATTTAGGTAAAACTCTTTAAGCTGTAGGCTTTTTATTCAAAAGCAGTAACTTAAAAAATATTTTTCATTTGTGCACTGAAATAGCTTGACTGTCATAAGTTGAGGATATGCAAGACAGAGAAATTAGAAAATAATACTTTTTTCTTGAACACAGGGGTAGTTCAGCTATATCATATAAAATCACTGGTAACTGAAAATGCTATTTCCATGTCCAGTAACCACTTCCTGCTCCCTGTCTCCTCTATCCCATGTTTGTTCATCCCTCCATGTCCCACCAGCACACGGTGAAGCAGATTCCTGCTGTTTGTGAACATAACTCATAAACGGGCCCTCAGGCAGAGGATTGGGATTCCAGACAGGAAGTCAGCTGGAGCCTGCACTAGAGAAAAGATTCCTGCAGCCACCCTGCTTTTCTTTTGGTCTTCCTCAAGCCTCAGTTGGTGTGGTTACAGTGTGTTCCGGTTCTGTTTTTCCCTAGCAGATTAGAAGCTGTTTCACAGCAATGGCCCCAGCAGAGCTGTCACCCATCACACAGCTCTTGCTCCATTTCTCCTGCCAGGGGCTCAGACCGAAGCAGCAGCTGATGTCAGGTAGGCTGGGCAGTGACACAGAAGGGACACTTGACAGTTGGACTTAGTTGTGTCTTCAAAGCTTTTCTGTTTTACCTTTAATGACTCTTGTAGGTTTGGGATGATTTTTACTTTTCTGTGGATAGCAGTCAAGGAAGGGCAATTTCCAAAGCTTGTCAACTGTCGTCAGCCTGGAACCTGAAGTTAGCAATGAACAAAAACCCGAGCCATCGAGATTTGGCAGCTTGCTGGAGCTGGGAATGATAAGGTATGATGTTTACTAATGACCATCTCTATTTTTTTGGTCTGGGTGAAATAATAATTTTTTTCTTTCATGGCATTTAATATTTCAACATAATGGACTTAACAATAGCCTAGAAAGCTAAACACTGTTTGGCTTCTCAGAATTGTGGGCTTAATATTTTATGCTGTAATCAGCTTGAAAACAGAAGACATAACCAGGGAAATTAATTTGGTTTTGGTTTGTTTGTTTGTTTTCAGAAACAGCCATGCTCACTTCACCAGCTTCTGTCACTCACTGTTATCTTAGACTCTCATTCTCTCTCCCCTTTAATCATGCATTTCCAAGCTGAAGAGTTTTGGACACAAGAAAACTTGCTCCCATTACCCATCCTTCTCCACACCTTTTCCAGCTTGACTTGATTCTCTTTAAACTGACAGTAATCAGAACT
This sequence comes from Orthonyx spaldingii, assembly GCA_013397795.1. NCBI lineage: Eukaryota > Metazoa > Chordata > Aves > Passeriformes > Orthonychidae > Orthonyx > Orthonyx spaldingii. Next base: position 96,409 of record VZTJ01002601.1, on the reverse strand, counting down.
GCATCTCACATTCAACCTATCGGCATTGCATAGGGTGGTGCATTGGTAAGGTTTTGTAAAAATGTTGACTTTTCCTGATTCTTAAACTAAAACGGTTCCCCACATGTTTGTCCCAGATGAGTTTTTCAGCTTGCCAGGATGGGATATGGGGCATGGTGTTAGGAAAAAGAGGAGCTCTTTAGAGGAGAACTCTCTTCCGCCATGCCAAGGTGCATGTTGTCTAGTGGCACACACTTAGGCAAGAGCTGATGGAAGGAAGAGCAAACCTATGCAATTAATTTCTCCTGACGGCGAGTTGTAGTCTAGTGGAAAAAGCACTAGTCTAATGCCCAAGTGCCGAGATTGGTTTTGTTTATGGGATAACCTGTAGCAAATAATCTCTGTCTACGTCAGCTTCCCCCTTAACAGCATTTACTGCTCTCCAGTATTTGAATGTCAATTGGTGATGGAGCCCGTGTCGGGTTGCATTCCAGAGGCCTTGCAAGCACTTGGTTTTAACTGTTGTCATTATTCTGTCCTTTCTAACATGATGAGGAGTTCCTTGTTAAAACCGGTCTTTGTTCATGGTGTTACACCTGGGACTGCAGGCAGTAGTTTGTTCTGGATATGGGAGAAATGGGGAAGCTCGTACCTTAGGAAAACTTTTCTAGGAATTTACTGAAGAGGAGTTACGCACTTGCCTCATCTGTGGTCCCCTGAAAGCAAAAGCTTGTCCAAATAAATCAGCTGTTTGGAAAACTCCTTGCACTACCAGAGAGCCATGGATGAGGTGCATAATACACAAGTGGTTTAACTTTTGAGGATTTAGGAAGCCTCTAACTTGTGTTCAGGCATAAGACTTTGTGACGTACTGGATTTTTTTGCCAAATGTCTTTGCCTGTTTCAGCTAAATAATTCGTTTACTCAGTAAAGGACTGGAGCTGTGCATGGAGCCACAGTCAAAATACTCCTTGAAATATGCAGAGTTCTCTGCCATTGATTCCTTATTAGACTGAATATTTTCTGAACCTTTTTCCATATAAAATGATCTAGAAGTTCACGGTGAGCAGTGAACAATATAGCAATAACTACAAAATATTAAATGACAAAGATTTGATTCATACCTCTATTTTTCTTGTCTCTGTTACAGTCAGGAGAAAACTCCTCAGATTTATTTACTGGTGCTCACTTTGCAAACCACTCACACTCGTACAAAGCAAAGGCCACAGTGGCCCTGAATACGTTGCTCTAATGTGAAAAGTAAGTTGTGCCAAAAATGCTTATTGATACTGACACAGTTTAAAGATCAGATTGTTCCATTGCACTTCAGTTAATTTAAAATTCCCAGGGTTTTTTTACACAACTTAATCCTTAATGCTTTTTCTTACTTACTTGACTTTTTTTATCTTTGGATTGCTCTAAGATGCTACCTCTGCTAGTAACTCTTCTTTTATGGGCAGTTTAGGTACCTATAAAAGCTTTCTGTTGTTTAATACCGCCCCAGTGCATAAAATTGTCCAAAATCCTGGTCCTTGGTGGTTGCATCTACCTAGGAGTGCTTTTTGTTGTTTCAGCCTCAGACTGAAATTCTGTAATGGACAATGAAAATCCTACATGTCTTTCTAGCTCATTATGACATTTGGTTATTTGGTAATTGAATATTTTTAATTATTTTGTAACTAGGTTCACTTTTAACCTGTTATTCAAAAGCAAGGTATATAACCTAGTGCTGCAGTGGTGCTGTAAGGGAGAGATAAACTCTTTTTTTGTCTCCGGGGACTGCGAGAGTAAGATTCCATCTCTCCCCACTCCTGTTCTTTCCCCTCAGCCTTCTGCTTGTCAATACTTTTGCCAGCCAAGTGACCACCTCGTTAATCTGCTGTGACTGTGTGACAAATTGTACCTATTCCTACTGTTAACCTTATGTGGCGTTAGGTGACGCTTGATTCATGGAGATGCGTTAACTGAAAGTAAATTACCCAACCTGTCCCAGAAGCCATCGCCATCACCTTTAGCCAAGTCGAAAACAACCCCCAACCTCTTACAAGCACAAAATTAAATTACTTCTGTTTGCTGTTGATCCTGGCATTTTGAACATGGTTTCAGTTAAATGTCCTAAAACAATTTATTCATAAGAATTACACCATGGAATCTGCCTGTACCTTGCAACCTGTGTGTTTGCACTCTCATCCCTTTCTTTAAATTTTATTTTTGGGGACAGCAGGTGGTAACAGCAATAAAAGCAGCAGCAATGTGCTAGCACAAGCCTCTTGGTGTGTAGCACATGATGCCACCCTGTCTAGCTGATGCTATGCAAAACATTAGAAAGGAATAAGAATGATTTAATACTGTAATTGAAAGAAAGGAATTGCTGTTTTGGAGCAAGCTGATCTAATTTAGAATAATAAGGGTTATGTGAAATTAATCACATCTAATTGAATCATGGTGCAATAGCATTGTAGCAGGGTCACCAGTCACAACAGTATTAAAGAATACTTAAATGATACCCAGCTTACAGCCAAAGAGCCTCATTAGCACTCACATGGGCCCCAGATTGCCTGTGCTGGGTCTGGGATTTATCCTTGGATACTGTGTGGATTGTTTGAAGTAGAGCGGTGCACAGGGTATTTCATGAACTGGTTTTATTTTAATCCTTTCTGAAATATTGTGATTATCATTTAATTAGAAAAGTGCTGCCAGTCAGACCAAACATGCAGGGAATAGAATGTTCTTGGATGTAACAAAACCCCCTGGAGTTCAGAGGGACAAATTCAGCTGCTGCTCAAATCATGGCAAAGCAGCAAACTCCCGGATCAGAAAGGGTAGGAGTAGCCGTTCCTGAGAGTTTCCTAAGTGGTGATGCCTTTCACTGGGACTAGTACATGTTAAGTCATCAGATGGTTTTTGAAAATTTTTCATAGATGTGTGATTGTTTTAATTATCTTCTCAGTGAAAGTGCAGATTAATCACAGTAGGAAGACTCTTATATGAAAACAAGTCTGAGAGCCTAATTCTGATTTCATCAAAAAGGATAAGAAATATTTTATCTCCCGGTGGGCAGCCTTCATCTCACTCTATTTACTCTGAAAGCTCTTTTGTGGAAGGGAATTATGAGGCCAAGCAATACTACCAAATTTTGCTAATGCTTTTATGTTGATCTTCCCTAGTTATTTCTATTGCAGTCTGTATTTCCAAGGTTTCTTATTATATTCATCATCTTTTTCCCCAAGTAATTTCTCAGCAACACTCTCTTGCATTTGAAGTGGTTGTTTTTCCTTTATAAATCCATTGTAGCTTTAAAAGGATTTTTAAAGGGATGTGAATACTCATTTTACATAGAAAAAAATCATTCCATGGAAGTGAACACGGCATCTTCTGTTTACCTGCAACTGGTGGCATTTGGTCCAAAAGTTTGTGATTTTTAAGTGTTTGTGTAAGATAAAGGTAAACAGGGAGTAAATCAATTTCTTTGCTGCAGAGCGTGGAATATGCAGCCTTTAAAGCTTGTAAAATGACAGAACGTACATTAACTACTTTGCACTATCTTTTCAGAAACCAAAAGCCATGCTTGGAGATGCAGCAGCTGTAAAGCACGAAATCCACTAAAGCAAAATATGGATCATTGCCATGACATTGCCAGTAGTGAACTGTCCTGAACTCTGCTGCAGATCTCAAGCTCTTTTGGTGAGCTTTTGAAAAGATTATTTGTGAATCAGTGTCTTCACTTGGCCAGAAAGTAGATTCTGATACCTTGCTTATAGAAGTTTAATGAGCTCATTTCACCTTTTAAAGTGCATTTTCTAACATGAATTTTTCTTTCAGAAATGATTCAGGGTCATTTATATCACTGAATACCTGACATATACAACTGCAGGATTCTTTTCTTTAGAAAAGAACCTTCCCCGAGATGCATTTTGAGACATGAAAATGAAAGACTGAAGTTTTGTCACACAGCCATTATAGGTCAAAACAGCTTAAATTTCTACTTGACAACATGAAATTAATGATTATAAATAGAAACATTTATACTGAGAGCATTACAGTATGATAATCTTCATATCACAGTATTTTAATACACAAAATCACAATGGTAACTTAAATTTACAATGCTAATGACAGTTCTCATCAACACTTTTTTCCAAAATGGTGCCGCTTCCCTTTTCAGTCCCTCTCACACCATATTCTGCATGTCCCTATGGAGGCTTAGATACAAAGATCCCTCAATTTTAACTTGACATCTAGAATTGATTCAGTTGTTTTGTGATAAGTAGTTCTTTGCTTGAGAAGCAAAATATTGAGGACAGTGCAGTACAGACATTTAACACCATAATTTGCAAATGAGAAAGCTGGGTACTAGCAACAATAGAAAGGAAGAAAATGAGAATTGGACTAGCAGAAAATGAAATTACTGTTATATTTTATTTCTTGAATGAAAATGTGGAAATGACTGTGTCTGCTCTTAGATGGAGAATTAATTCTGGTGCAAGATAAATATAATGCTAACAGCTTAAAACTGTGCCAGGTAATGGGCCTTTTGCAATTAGATAAGGCTTCCTGTGACAGTCAACCAAAGTCTTCAAAATTAGTACAAAAATGGTTACTTAAAGTGACAGAACAAGTAAGAGGTATTCAGCCTTTCTAATATATTTGGGGCTGAAAGATTTTAGCTGAAAGACAAGAGTTGCTCTTGCAAGCCTTTCTCTCTAGGTGCAAATGAGGTTTATAGGAGGTTTAGAACTGATTTTTGGATACAAGTTTCCTGGAAATCATTGAAAGAAATGAAAAGGACACTAGGGCTACAAGGAGTGAGGATATTTGCATCGTGGTGCTGTTGCCATTGTCTCCCAATGCTCTGAGAACAGAAATAGATTTGTGGCTGGCCAGGGAGAACACTGCTTGTTGAGGCTATTCTTAACAAATGGGACTGGAGCAGGGTTTAGACCTGATATTAAATCAGAAGATGAGGAAATTTAATTTCACATCTAGGCAAACTGTGGCAGTTGATAACAGGTAGCAACAAATAGCTGGTTTTCTGTGCATGTGGATAAAAGAGAATACCAATTGGAATTGTCAGTGGAAAGGGAAAAGATTTAGTGAATTGAGGAGGGATGAGCTGCTGCTCAGCACAATTACATGGAAGGAACTTAAAAACCCAATCAATATATGGCTTAGTATTTTGGCATGTATATCAAATGCTGCTTGCACATCATCACGATTTGATTTTTTATATTAAACCCACTCCTCAAAAAAACCCCAAACCCCCACAAGTTAAATATTATATATAACATATGTAATGTGTTTTGAGTTGTGGAACTGTTGACCATGTTCTTTTCTTACTTCATTTGCGTGAGGAAAAGGAATAGGGGAGAAAAGGAAGGAAAATAGAAAAAGCAAGTACACTGAATAATTTCCCTGCAGCTTATTTTTGATTCCACAAGTTCACTAAATATTCTTGGATGACAAATGGCAGGAGTGTCAAAAAGAATAAGTCCTGGTCCAGCATAGACTTTGTTAAAAAAAGTATTCATTTGCAGTAGGAAGACAACCCAGGAAGGAGCCCAAGGGAAGGTTGTCAGAAGGTGGGCTAAAAGTAAGTGGAGGTTAAGTGTCACATGCACCAGGAACTACGAGAAATGTGGTTCTTTTGAGGGAAGGGAACAATTTCTCACGGTGATTTTAAAAGGCTCTTGCTCAATGAACCAATTTCCATGCCAGCTGTACAATTTGAAGGGCTGGGATCCAGTGCAGAGGATAGGAACTGTAAATCAAATAATGTCAGAACAGCCTCAGCAATAAAGCCTTGGTCTGCCTGAGTAAGAGCCTGCACTGGCGTGGGTGGCTACTTTTTTCTCTCAAGTTAGTCTCTGTGCTAATTCTTCACGGGTGTCACAGTGGCAGGGTCCCACAGGGAATTGTTGGAGTACCTCCAGCCTACTGGGGTTGGGCTTCCCAAGTTTAAACCAAGACCAGTCCATGCAGGCAGTTCCTTCTCATTTAATTGCTGTATCAAATATGACCAGCAAGCTCTGTGGGGCTGTAAGGGTTGTGTCCCCCACCCAGCCATGCACACACTGTGCATTAACATCACTGAGAGATGGGGCTGGGTTAGAAAGCTCGGTGGGGATCACTAAATCTAGAGGTGTAGAGACACGAGGCTTCACCAGAATAAAGATTACCAGCAAGCAGTGTTCATCAGCAGAGCCACGCAGTGGGAGACAAAAACATTTGGAGTTAAGCCGATGCACGAAGTTAACAGAATTTATTTTCTGTTCAGCCACTCCGACATACTTTACAACTGCGTGCTACTCTATTTTAAGGATCAATGCTTCTCTTCATAAATACTGTTTTGTGCAAGCTGCCTGTCTTCACAAGTAATGGAAAGTAAAGCATGCATGAAGATGAGACAATAGCCAAAATTAAGTATACACTGCCAGGACCAACTTTGAGCTGTATCCTTAGATACCAAGTAAGATTCTAGTTTTCCCTTTGTCAAGATAATTTACGGTTTGTTTAAGTGTACAGAAGCATGTAAATCTCAAGTCGAAGTTTTAGCCTCAGTGCTCTCTCCAAACATATGTTCTCAACAACAGCAAATGCTCTATCTAAATTTATGTTTCAGAGGCTGCTTTTACAATTTTAAAAGCCACTTGATTTCTGACTTAGCCTAAAATTACCTAATGATGATGGTAAGGTGTTCCATTGCTTCAAAAAATCACCCTAAAAGCTGTGGTACTGATCTGGACTAGAGGGGAGCTCATCCCCAACTTATCTACTAAAGGATCCAAGGCTAGGCAAGTTTACCGATCATTAGTTGCAGTGGCTGTTTAAAAGTTGGTAACATGGATCTGAATTGTCTCTTTCAAAGTATTTTGACATGTCAAGGGAATGTAAGAAGAGGAGGAAAGGGATTCTTTTGTTAGTAGTTTTGCCATCTCTTTTGCCTGAACTACACATGAGTAGAGATTTGGAAGGAAAAAAATGTTTTAAAATTTCTGGTTTAGAATTATACAGTAAGTATGTGCTTTGTTAGTGTTCCAAATGTGTGCTGTTCACAGTTTTTACAAACTTCATGATCAGTTGTCAAAACTTACGCAAAAACTGTGAATGCACATTCTTTGTTGTTGCCCCTTTTTTCACAGCTGCCAGACGTGGATCTTTTTGCGTGCTCTTAGAAGGGAAACAGAGTGCAAGTACAGCTTCTCTCCTCTTTGGAAGAGAAAAGGTTACAAACTGACTAACAGGATTTGTCAGTCTGCAGAAAATTCACTGTTTCTTTTGAATGAGAGGGAAGTGCCATGCAGATAAATCACATAGGCAAAAAAAAAAAAAAAAAAAAAAAGAATAGGAAGGTGGGGCAATGAAGAAAT